>ML317652.1:110938-257425 GCA_005239505.1 Nicotiana paniculata
ATTCTGCAAAAAATTTAGGATTTCGTTTCTCCAATCCCAGGTTAAATTATTGAAAGCTACCTCATTTTTATCCTGGTCGATAGCTTAATGGAATAGATGAACGACGATTGCATTGTCCTTGTTTGTTACTTCCGTGACTGCTTTGAGGTTAGCTAATGCATCTGCTTCAGCATTTTCCTCTCTAGGTATCTGTACTACCTTCCATGTTTTGAATTGTCTCACGAGCTCTCGTGCCTTTTCCAAATATTGTACCATCCGAGTCTCTCCAGCGATGTAAGTCCCCTGCATCTAATTTACTACCAATTGGGAATCGATTTTGATCATGATTTGCTCGATTGAGAGCTCTCGTGCAAGTTCTAATCCTGTAATAACAGCTTCGTATTCTACCTCATTGTTAGTTATAGGATAACATTTGATAGTCTGCCGTGTCTTTTCACTCGTGGGTGATATTAAGACTATGCCTAAGTCGGCACCTTTTATATTGGAAGAACCATCGGTAAACAGGGTCCATAGACCCGGATTAACACCATTGAAGAGTTGTAATTCTCTCTCCACTTCAGGGACAATGCTATTACTAAATTCAGCGACAAAATCAGCTAAGATCTGAGACTTGATTGCAGTCCTAGGCTGAAATATTATTTCATGCTCACTTAATTCTATAGTCCACTTGGCTAATCTTCCTAATAGTTCTTGTTTATGCAATATGTTTCTTAATGGATACGAGGTCACAACTGTGATTGGATGACATTGAAAGTATGGCCTTAATTTTCTGGATGATATGATTAGAGCTAAGGCTAATTTTTCTAGATGTGGATATCTAGTTTCAGCATCTAGTAATGTCTTGATTATATAATAAATAGGAGATTTTTTACCTTTATTCTCCCTTACCAACACTACACTTACAGCAATTTCCGAGACGGCAAGGTAGACGTACAGCTTCTCCCTTTCCTTTGGCTTTGACAGCAACGGGGGTTTTGATAGATAATACTTTAGGTCTTTGAGAGCATGTTGGCATTCTTCAGTCCATTCGAACCGATTTTGCTTTTTGAGAACTGCAAAGAATTTAAATTTTTTCTCGGAAGATTTGGAAATAAATCTTCCTAAGGCTTCAATTCTTCCCATTAGTCTTTGAACTTCTTTTTTGTTTATAAGTACATCAGGTATTTCTTCTATAGCTTTAATTTGATCAGGATTTACCTGTATTCCCCTATTTGATATAAGAAAACCTAAGAATTTACCTGATTCTACGGCAAAAGTGCATTTTTCTGGATTCAACTTCATATTGTACCTGCGTAATATGTCAAAGGTAATAGAGAGGTACCGGAAATGGTCATCCGCCCGTGTTGATTCTACCAGCATGTCATCGATGTAAACTTCCATCATTTTTCCAAGATGTTCCTGGAACATCTTGGTCACTAGCCTTTGATAGGTGGCTCCAGCATTTTTCAAGCCAAAAGGCATGACTTTATAACAATAGGTCCCCTTGTTTGTAATAAAGGAGGTCTTTTCCTCGTCTAAGGGGTCCATTTTAATCTGATTATAACCAGAATACGCGTCTAGGAAGCTTAACAATTCATGAGTTGCGGTGGCATCAATCATTTGATGTATATGTGGTAATGGGAATGAACCTTTGGGGCATGCTTTATTTAAGTTAGTATAATCTACGCATACTCTCTATTTTCCATTCTTTTTAGGTACTACCACAATGTTAGCTAGCCAGTTAGGGTACGTTACCTCTCGTATCGAACCAATCTTCAAGAGTTTCTGTACCTTTTCGTCAATCACTTGATTCTTTAATGGTCCTTGATTTCTTTTCTTCTGCTTAACATGTACGAAGTTTGGATCTTCATTTAGTTTATGAGTCATCCCTTCTAGTGGGATACCTGTCATATCTGAGTGGGACCACGCAAAGCAATCTGCGTTAGCCTTTAAATAATCAATTAACTTACCTCTGCGACTGGGGCTCAGCCTCGTGCCTATATACATTTTCTGTTCAGGCTTTTGTTCAGACAATGGAACAGCTTCGAGGTCTTCCGTAGTTGTTTTGATGTGCTCGTCTTCCTCCGGTTCACGAATGAATTCCGGTCTGGAATCTACATCCGTGTGGTCCACTGTACCTTCCGTGGTAACTTGATTCACCTTCTCGTAAGTATTTTCTTTCGTACCTGTTTCAGCAATAATACCTTCCGTACCTATTTGGGTAGTAATTTCTTCTATGCCTGTTTGGGCGGTGTTACCAGCTTGGGAGATTCCCTTATCTTTTGATTCTTCCACCTCTACTTTTTTGTTGTAGTGTACCACGGAATTTATATTTCTCGTGGTTTGCTGATCGCCTCTAATTTGTTGAATCCCCCATTCATAGGGGAATTTAATTACCTGATGCAAGGTGGAGGGTATTGCTTTCATGTCGTGGATCCGTGGCCTTCCCACGATTACGTTATAAGCCATGTTAGTATCGATGACTTGGAACCTGGTACTTTTGATCACCCCCTCAGCATAAGTGCTAAGCTCAATTTCTCCTTTTGTTATAACCGTAGAGTTATCAAACCCTGATATGGCTCGTGCCCTTGGGATTACTTGATTCCCCAATAGCATTTCTTCCACGACTCTTAGCAAAATGATATTGACTGAACTACCTGGATCAATCAACACTCTTTTTACGTTAGTGTCATGAATAAGTAAAGATATTACCAGAGCATCGTTGTGAGAAAGCATTAATCTGCCGATATCTGCATCATCGAAGGTTATATCGTTCGCTTCCAGATTTTTATGAACCTGTTTTCCGTGTGTAATTGTGAACTTTGTGGTCGTTTTGCAGACCACTCTCTTTACTTCTTCACCTCTGTGTATCACGTTGACGGTTCGTTTTGGAGATTGAGGTTTTGGGGGCTCCTGCCTGTTCTTCATGTATGCCTGTTTACCTTTTTCACTGAACAATACTGTCAAATAGCCCTGTTTCAATAATTGTTCTACCTCACCTTGCAAAAAACTTCAATCCGCAGTTCTGTGCCCATGATCATTGTGGAATTCACACCAGAGATCTGGGTTCCTCTTATTCGTATTCGACCTCATCTCTTTGGGCCATCGAACCTTATCACCCAAATTTCTTAACACTAAAATTAGTTTAGAGGTACTTACATTAAAGGTATGATCCCCAATTTGCGCATTACCTCTAGGTCGCTGACCTTGATCCCTTCTGGATCTAGATGAAGACGAGGCCCGCATCTCTGCTTGGTGGTCCATAATCTGAACTGGTGTTTTCGAACCTGGGACGAGTTTCACGTCCCGATGGTCCCATGTAAGGATCGTACCTGTTTTTACCTGATCTCATATCTGATTCTGAACGCCTGGATCTAGTATAATCTTCCTCTTTCGGACGAGCAATGGTATCTTCTTCTATTCGAAGTTTAGTATTATACCTGTTATAAACATCGTTCCACGTTGTAGTTGGGAATTCTCTCAAGATTTCCTTGAGTCTTCTCGTGGCTTCTGAGCTTTTGTCATTTAGATTACTTGCGAATGCAATGGCTGCCCAATTATCAGGCACCCTTGGTAGTTGCATTCTTTCTCGTTCAAACCTGTCTACAAATTCATGAAGTAGTTCTGCATCTCCTTATTTTATTTTAAAGATGTCCCCCATCTTTTTCTCGACTTTTTGTGCACCGGAGTGTGCCTTTATGATCGAATCTGCAAGCTCATCTAAAGAATCAATAGAGTTTTCAGGGAGAAGAGAATACCAGGTTAGCGCCCCTTTGGTAAGTGATTCTCCAAATTTTTTAACCAGGACCGACTCAATTTCTTGTTTTGTTAAGTCGTTGCCCTTCACTCCGGTGGTAAAAGCAGTTACATGGCCGCGTGGGTAAGTTTTCCTGTCATATTTAAGTACGTCAGGCATTTTAAACTTCTTTGGAATGGGTACGAGTGCTACGCTTGGTTTCCAAAGTTGTTGAGAATATCTATCAACGTCAATGCCTTTGATAACAGGTGGTACTCCAGGAATTTATTCGATTCGATCATTTTGTTCCTTCACCTGTTTCTGCAAAGTTAGTAATAAAGTCTGTACTTCAGAGTTATTAGATATCCCTGGTCTCGCTTCGAGAGATTCATTAGGAGTATCTCCCCTTCCTGAGTTTGCCAACCCTGATTGAGGATTTTCCATGGTGATGGTATTATTGTGGGGGTGGTGTCGGTGGTGCAGGTAACGCTGCCGGTAATCCCCTCGCAAATTCTTGAAAAGCTTGGCTCACATACTCTGCAGTCATTTGCTTTACTCGATCTTCTTCCACCGTTTGATCATTATTATCACTGTTGTTATTGGATCTTTCTGGGGATTGTTCCCTTGAACCACGTGGGGTTCTTGAAGGCGATGGAACTGGGGTTCCATTCCTTTGCTGGTTGTTTTCGTTGGAGTTCGACATAGTTCAGAGGATATCGCTTGAAAAGCAAACAAAGATTATCAGATTCTCGGTAATGGAACCTATTTGTTTAACCAAAGAATTAGATTCTTTGCCCAAAGCTATTTTAAGAAGAACACGGGTTTCTGATAACCAAAAAATAAGATTATAATAGTAGGCAAACTTGTAAATGGAAAGCAGTAAGATGCATAGAAAGAAAGTATATTGCAATAGTGGTTCGGGATTTTTTTTCCCCTTATAGGTTATATTTTACTCCCTTATATAGGGAATTTCCTAATATAACGTCTGCCTTTTTCAGTGATTGAGCATTAATGACTAATAACGACTTCAATGTAATGTTACAATGAATCATCCGTAACTATTAAGTGAATGTTGTGTAACGTATGGAACTCTAATTTGAAGATCTCTGAATCTGCCCTGTATTCTGTCCAAATACACTTTTGACCGTGTCTCTTCATCTTCTCAATTAGGTTGAAACTTCCGTAGCTAATTAACCCGTGGATGTGATTTGCCGTGCCTCTTTGCCTCTTACTCTTCTTAGAGTCTCGTCCAGTTGTCGTGTCTTCATTGCCCCACGTAGACTACTGAGTCATCAAGATTTGTTACACGTGTGAAGCTCTTTTTTTACCAATACAATTTGCTCTTAAAATTATTTATTTTGTTCACTTTAATAAATTTTTCACTTCTTATTTATGGAATATTTAAAAATCAACTATTTCTAATCCCTAAAAGAAACAATCACATGTTTAGTTCACTGTTGGCTTGTCTATCGGTAACACTGGGCACCATCACGGCCTATAGAAGAAATTGGGTCGTGATATAGGTAGTATTCAACTGACGATCAAGATATTAAATAATTAAGCAAAATATTAAATAAATAAACGGATACAATAAATCAAGAAATATAAATTAATTCGAATAATAATAGTCATTAAAGAAGCACAACTCTAAAACGTTAAGTTAAGCTCCATATAGACATAGTAACCAAATAACAAATCATCCCAATAAATATAAAAATTACAAAGGTTTGGCGAAAGAAATATTAAACGATGAACTCCAGCCTCCATAGCGGCTCCTTGCTCTCAAAAGTCGAAATCCCCCTCCCAAAAACGAATTCAAGGACTATTTATAGGTATAGGGTCGAACTATCCAAGTCCAAACTTAACAAGAAAATAATTTTCTCTCGAACAGGAGTATCTGGAAAGACCTGGTCTAAGGCGAGGTCTAATCCTTGCGAGGCTTGGTGGGGCGCGAGCTTTTGGCAGCCATGGGGCCTCGTCTCTTCCATGCCTTGTGCCGATTTTATTTTGTGCCCTCTTCTTACATTTTCAATGTCGTTTTGTGCAACTTTCCTTTCACTTTACATTCAAATAGCCTTACACATAAAATTAACTCAATTAAGTTCAAACATCATATAATTTATCATTAAAGCACAAAAATATAAGGTAAGTGATGTAATAAAGATATAGAATTACCTCCAAACATCAGTCCCATAACCAAAAATAATAAAAATGGGTACCCCATTATCACCAGTCAACGCAAAAGAAGTCTCACCCTATTGAACCTTGTCTTTAAGTGCGAGAAAATATGGATCATTACACTGGTGGACTTTAATTTTCTTAACTAAGGAGGACTGTGCAACCACACATGCTAGAGCGCTTACCTCTACCCAAATTGTCCATCCGAATAAGTCAATTATCTAATGCTTGAACCCCCAAGGCAAATGGATGCATCTTTGCTGAAATGAGGGCAGGTGAAGGTGGATGGCTAACTATTAGTGCTAAAGCACTCAATGGTGCTGCGGAAAAGGAAGATTATAATTGCAAAAGAGACCATGACGATTCTAACATATCAAGTATAGAAGCATAGAAGAAGGCAACAACGAAGTGGCTAAAATTTGGATACATGCTTATGTTGAGTATATCTAACATCAACCATAAAAGTAGCTACCTTGTGTCATTTTTGTAGTGTGTAATAAGTAACCCTTATAGTTAAAGTGTGTCAAATTTCTTTTCTTACAAGTATAGAAGAAAGTACACTTAATATATTTAAAAAAAGAAAAAAATATCACATTTATCCTATACTTTCCGAAAAGGTTTATGTTTACCCTCCTTTTGAAGTTTGACTCACTGGTATCCTTGTAGTTAATCTATTGTGTTACAAATACCCATACTCACTAATGGGGACTCGGTTAACTCTAATTAGTTTAAATGTTTTTATTAGCCCGAGAATTGGCAAATGTGACCTTCTTTCGATCCCACCTAATAAAAATTAACACCTCCTCTCAATTAACTTTTCCTACTCTTTTAAAAGAGTACTGTATGCGGTTTTACCCGAGCTCAGTGAGCACCTCGGTTTCCCCATGAGGCAAACAGAGAAAAAGTGTGACTGTACAGAGTCGGAGTCGGAACAAGGAGCCTCTCATATCAGAGCTCCAGCAAAACACCTGCCTTCGAGGGCATCAGGACCACGTCCCGCGGGACCGATTCGAGCCTCAAGACCTCGTAGAGAGTTACCAGGCAACCGAAGATGACTAATAAAGGTCCGTGGTGTCCGTGGCCAACCAGACATCACAGCATGAATCTCGGCCCGTATCGGCAAAAAATAGTGATTAGCGAAATGGAAGATTTTTACCTTTCTTAGAATTGTACTTAGGATGAACTACCCTACTACATAAAGGGGGCTTATTATTAATCAGACACATGGTAACACGCATACCAACACAATTTACCTCTATTCTCCCTGTTATTCAAAGGTCTTATTTTGTTCATCGGCTCTTCATAAGTGCAAGCTCGGGATCGAAGGCAGGTTCTTTATTGAGCCATTAACCGAGCTCGGAATCACTCTTATCATGGGTTTGGCCATTTATTACGTCTTTTGTTTGCTTAATCTAACGTCATTAATCACTTATACTGAATTAATCCACATATCATTAAAATCACATATAAATTTAATTGTTATCCATTTTTAAGGGTAAGAAGTTTGGCGCTCACCTTGGGGCTAGGATAATAGTGGTAATTTGATACAGATTTCCGTAACACATTATGTTTTACGCTTGTTATCTGATATTTTAATTTCATGTCAAATTTAAGAACGTCAAACTTTCAATCTGCTCATTTGAACATTGATGTTGAGTCTGGCCACCATGGCAAGAACAACAATATAGTACCCATCAACGAGGTTCCCCCTGTTAACCCCAACGGGTTCCCGATCGCGGACCCAATTGATGCCAACTAGCATGTGAACATCGATTCAAACGTGCCTACCGACCTAGAGAACAACGTCCGTGGAAGTCTCCAATCGATAGCCCAGGGTACGCACGACAATGAAGGCGATGAGATCCATTTGCAGTGATCTTCTAATTATTTCAAGCTCAACAGGTCATGATAGCCTAGTTACAGAACCAAAGCCGCACCCCCAGCAGAGTTGAGCTTGAACCATTTCGGGAAACACCCGATGAAATGAATGAACCTCGAAAAGGCTGGGAGAAGTTGAACCCAGAACTAACCCTGAAATAATAAAGATGATTGAGGAACTGACAAAGCAGGTGGAGTCGGGGGAAAAAAAGATTGAAGCCAATGACAAAAAAGTAGAGATCTATAACTCCAGGGTTGATCAGATCCCAGGAGCACCCCCGATATTGAAAGTCCTGGATTCTAAGAAATTAGTCCAAAAGCCTTTCCCTCCGAGCGCGGTGACAAAGCTAATCCCGGAGAAGTTTCGTATGCCCAAAATTCTGAAGTATAATGTAACAACGGATCCAAATAAACATGTGACCTCCTACACGTGTGCCGTCAAGGGGAATAACTTAGAAGATGACGAAATCGAGTATGTTCTACTGAAAAAGTTTGGAGAAATGTTGTCAAAAGGAGCTATGATATGGTATCACAACTTACTCCTTAATTCTATTAATTCGTTCTCTATGCTTGTAGATGCCTTTGTAAAGGCACACGCCAGGGCCATCAAGGCCGAGACCAAGAAGTTAGACCTTCTCAAAGTAAAGAAAAGAGATAATGAGATTCCCAGAGTTTCCGTGTCGAGGTTTCAAATGGAACGAATAGATCTGCCTCCGGTCACGGACGATTGGGTCGTTCAAGCATTCACCCAAGGATTTAATCCACAAATCTCATTGGCTTCGCAGCAGTTGAAACAGAATTTGATAGAATATCCGGTTGTAACTTGGGTCGATGTCCATAACATGTACCAATCAAAAATCAGAGTCGAAGACGATCAGCTAGGGGCCCTCTTCGGGTCCATGTATCCCGTCAAAACTAGTGACAGATAAAAAAGAACCATTGATCATGAGTCAAAACAAAGATCAGTATCAATCGTATAGCAGAGATCGAATAGGTAATGGATCCGGATGTAATCCTGCGAGAAGTGGAAAAAAGAGCGATCGAGGATACAGTAGTGGGGGACTCATGACTAAACACGATTTTGACAGGACGCTCGGGGCTAGGGAGGCACCAAGATTATCATAATACAATTCCAGTGTCGATGCCGCCAGCATCGTATCTACCACCGGACGCATTAAAGATACCAAGTGGCTTCGACCATTGCAATAAGATCTTGCCCAAAGGGACCCTAGCCTGATGTGTATGCATCATGGCACTCACGGCCACAGGACCGAATATTGCCAAGAATTAAGGGAAGAAGTGGCCCGGTTTTTCAATAACGGACACTTTTGGGAATTTCTGAGTAATCGAGCCAAAAATCACTTTAGGAATAAGGACTCCAACAAGCAAACCGAGCAAGTGGAACCTCAACACGTCATTAACATGATCATTGGTGTCGACGTCCCCCAGGGGCCAGTGCTAAAATGCAATAAGGTGTCCATTACGAGGGAAGAACGGACTCAATATTACATACTGGAGGGGACCGTGTATTTCAAAGAAGAGGACGTTGAAGGAATCGTGCAACCACATAATGATACACTGGTAATATCTGTACTCATAAATAAATCCCAAGTTAAGCGTGTGTTAATTAATACAGGTAGCTCGACCAATATCATCAGATCGAGGGTCATAGAACAACTAGGTCTACAAGACCAAATAGTGCATGCAGTTCGGGTTTTAAATGGATTCAACATGGCATGCAAAACTACTAAAGGGGAGATAACCCTGCCGGTGAACACTGCGGGGACCATTCAGGAAACAAAGTTCTACGTGATTGAAGGGTATATGAGATATAATTCTATATTCTGAAGGCCATGGATTCACAAAATAATGGGAATACCATCAACACTACACCAGGCACTGAATTTCCCCACACCGGGAGGGATCAAGACGGTTTAGGGAGAGCAGTCGGTCGCAAAAGAAATGTTCGCGATCGATAAAGTGATCTCGATTTCCGCACTCTCAACATCAAATAATTCAAAGTTAGTTAGGAAAGAAGAAACTAAATAGCAATCATCGACATTGGCCCAGCCAAACCGGAAAAGCAAGAAGCGGGAGAGGATGATGATTGCAAAGTTCCTAGGTCGTTCGTCACCCCTGATGATTCTGATGCCACCAAATCAACGATCGAGGAGCTGGAGCAAGTCATACTAATCGAACACTTTCCCGATTGGAAGGTATACCCCGGCACGAGGTTAACTTCTGAGCTCAGGAAAAAAATCATTAATTTCCTTATAACTAACATATATTGTTTCGCTTGGTCCCATCTAGACATGATAGTTATCCCGCCAAAAATAACCACTCATAATTTAAGCTTGGATCTGAAGTTCCACCCGGTTAAACAGAAGAGAAGGCCTCAATTAGAAGTCAAGCATGCATTCATGAAAGACGTGGTATCCAAACACCTTAGAATAGGTTCCATCTAGGAAGTTAAGTATCCCGAGTGGTTGGCTAATGTAGTGGTTGTGCCTAAAAGGGAAATAAATTAAGAATGTGAATACGTTACAAAGACTTGAACAAGGTGTGCCCCAAGGATTCTTTTCCTTTGCCTAACATTGATCTCATGATCGATGCAACAGCCGGACATGAGATACTGAGATTTCTCGACGCGTATTCTGAGTACAACCAAATCTGGATGGACCCGGGCGATCAAGAAAAAACTTCCTTTATCACTAAATTCAGCACCTATTGTTATAACGTAATATCGTTAGGACTAAACAAACCTGGTGCCACTTATAAACTCCTAGTAAACCGGATGTTCGAAGAAAAAAATAGGAAAACTAATGGAAGTTTACATCGATGACATGTTATTGAAGTTCCTGTGAGTAGGGGACCATTTGAAACATTTGCAGGAAAACTTCAACATACTGAAGAAATACAATATGAAGATGAACCTAAAGAAATGCGCGTTCAGGGTCGGGCCCGGGAAGTTCCTTGGATTCATGGTATCCAACCGCGGGATCGAGATCATTCCCGAAAAAATCAAAACTATAGAAGATATCACTGTGGTGGATAGTGTGAAGGCCGTTCAGAGGCTAACCGGGCAAATAGCAGCCCTGGGCCGGTTCAAATCGAGGTCCTCCGATAAGAGCCATATGTTCTTCTCCTTATTGAAGAAAAAGAATGACTTTCGTGGACCCTGGAGTGCCAGAAAGCTTTGGAAGAACTCAAATGGTACCTTTCGATCCCACCCTTGCTCCATACTCCGAAGGAAAACGAGCAGTTGTACCTGTACTTAGCAGTATCCGAGAAATCTTAGTTCGGGAAGAGAAAAGTACGCAATTTCCTATCTATTATGTTAGTAGATTTCTAGGCGAGGCCGAAACAAGGTACCCTCACTAAGAAAATTTGGCGCTCGCTCAGCACCTCCATAAAGTTGAATCCATACTTCCAATGCCATCCATATGTGTCGTAACTTCTTACCCACTAAGTAACATAATGCACAAATTCGAGCTCTCAAGCCGATTGAACAAATAGGTTATAGAAATTAGCGGGTACAATATCAAATATCGACCTCAGACTGCCATCAAATCTCAAATCTTGGCATACTTCGTGGCTGACTTCACGCTGGTCTTAATACCCGAATTCGAAAAGGAATTGTCGTTAAACTCGGGGACTTCCTAGACTCGGCATCATGTTTAAGCCACCTAGGGGTGATGTAGTTAGGCAATCCACTAGAACTTTAAAATTGACTAACAATGAGGTCTGAGTATGAGGCCATGATTGCACGTCTCGAACTGGCTAAAATCCTGGGGGCCGAAGTGGTCGAAGCTAAGTGCGACTCTCTCCTTGTGGTAAATTAAGTTAATGGGACATTCGAAGTAAAAGAGGAAATGAATGCGAAAGTGCTTGGAAAAATTAGAGGTATTGCTGCATCGATTCAAGGAATGGATCCTACAGCATGAACCCTGGGATAAAAATATCAAAGCCGATGCTATGGCTAAATTAGGATCATCGGTTGATGACAATGAATTTAGCTCAGGATCGGTGTCGTACAGCTCATTAAATTGGTAGTGGAAGAAGGCCATGCCGATATAAACTCAACAAGTTTTACTTGGGATTGGAGAAATAAATATATAGACTACATGAAGACTGGAAGTTTCCCTCGGATCCTAAAGAATCGAGAGCTCTGCGGACGAAGGCGGCCAAGTTTAGCTTATTAAAAGGTACTTTGTACAGAAGAACATTCGATGACCCACTTGCCATATGCTTGGGGTCGGGAGAAACCGAATACGTCTTGAGAGAAGTTTATGAGGGCACATGCGGAAATCATTCGGGGGTAGAGTCTTTGGTTCAGAAGATAATTAGGGCTAGCTATTACTGGATCGACATGGAGAAAGATTCAAGGAACTTTGTACGAAGATGCGATGGCTGTTAGAGGCATGCACCGATGATTCATCAACCCGGAGAGCTACTACACTCGATCTTGTCACCTTGGCCATTCATGAAATGGGGAATGGAAATTATCGGTCCCCTGCCTTGGGAACCTGGTAAGGCTGAATTCATATAAATTATGACTAGCTATTTTTCTAAATGGGTCGAAGCTCAGGCATTCGAGAAGGTCCAGGAAAAAGAAGTCATCGACTTTATTTGGGACCACATAATATTCTTGGTCCGTACACCAGATGAGATAGTGTGTGACAACGGGAAGCAGTTCATCAGCAGCAAGGTAAGAAAATTTTCGAGGACCGTAAGATCAAAAAGATCTTGTCAACGCCCTATCACTCTAGTGGGAACGGACAGACGAAATCTATGAACAAGACCATAATTCAAAATCATAAGAAAAGGTTAACCGATGCCAAAGGGAAATGGAAGAAAATTCTGCTCGAAGTCTTGTGGGCATACCGTACGACCTCAAAATCCAATACCGGGGCCACTCTATTTCTGTTGGTCTATGGTGCCAAAGCACTAATACCGACCGAGGTGGGGGAATCGAGCCTCGGGTTCCGATATGCAATCGAAGAATCAAATGGTGAGGCCATGAGTACGAGCTTGGAACTATTGGATGAGAGGCATGAGGCTTCCTTCGTCCGATTGGCCGCCTAGAAATAATTGATAGAAAGATATTACAACCGGAGAGCCAACCTATGACACTTCAATATCGGGGACTTGGTGTTAAGAAATGTAACAATGAACTATTGGAACCCAAATGAAGGGAAGTTGGCATCTAATTGGGAAGGACCATATCGAGTCATCGGGATTAGTGGTAAAGGTTCATACAAACTCTAAGGAGGAAACAGTGCACAACTACCGAACAACTGGAACATGACGCAGTTAAAACAATACTACTGCTAAGGTACGATCTCATTCACTCTTTTTTTAAATATTATGAATCAGACTAACACTTGCAGGCAACAACGAAAGGAGAATGTGGTTGTTAGGTCTGAAAGCATGCGTTGTACTCTTTTTCCCTAGAACCGGTTTTGTCCCAAATGGATTTTCTGACAAGGTTTTTAATGAGTCAATAATAAATCGTGCTAACTTAAAATCGAAGACCAGTTTTAAGTTGGAGTCAATGGTCGCATCAATAGTATCAGAGCCCTCTCGATATCGGCCTCGAATACTGGGGGCCATCACCATCAGGTCAAGATTTTTAGCAAGGAGGGAAACTTTGACATTCTAGGATCGTTGGTTAGGATTACATGTAAGGGCCAAACGGTCAAGTGAAACGTGTTTGTGTAGGCTACCTTACCCATAATACAAGCTTTTACACGCTTACAATCTTGTATGTTATACATAGAAATGACAGAAAGTTTTTTCCTTGCTAAATACACACTTTCGCTTCTTAAAAGTATCGAGCCTAATGGCTATTCCTACCAGATGACTATTGAGCCTAAGGACCACCCTTATCCGAGACTGAAGGGCTAACCCCACTTGGGGACTGTCTTATGAAAAAAGTTCGGGCGGCTTGGGTTATTGAAACCCGGAGCCACAAAACCTATTAACCAGTGCCTAAACCTAAAGGGCTACGACCACCCTAAAAACGGTTCGGAGACGTCCGAAGCCCGTAATCAAAACATAAGGCCTTCAACAAATTTTAACCAGCTCAAAGGTTACTATCAGCAAAGTCATAGACTAAAAACATTTAAGCAAGCATCTTGGGGAAATTTCCGATCAGTCCGTGTTTTCACAAGTTTCGAGCAAAAATTGCATCTAGGATAGGTTTTTTTCGGACCTCCAAAAGATGACTTATTACTACGTTTAATTTTGTCTTAAGGCATTAGAAATATTTGCAATTGTAAAAAGATGCTAAGATAAATAGACTTGAAAATTGCAAAAAGGGATAAATTCTATATATTCCAGAATACTTAGAGTGACCGAAGATTTCCCCAAGATACTTGCTTAAATGTTTTTAGACTCTACCTTTGTCGATGGTACCCTTAGAACTGGTTAAAATTTTGTTGAAGGCCTTATGTTTTGATTACGGCCTTCGGACGTCTCCGAATCATTTTTTTGGTGGTCGTAGCCTTTTACCATCGGCAAAGGCATAGTCTAAAAACATTTACGCAAGCATCTTGGGGAAATTTCCGGTCACTCTGAGTTTTCACAAGTTTCGAGCAAAAATTTCATCGAGGACAGGTTTTGTTCGGACCTTCAAAAAATGACTTATTACTACGTTTGATTATGTTTTAAGGCATTAGAAATATTTGCAATTGTAAAAAGATGATAAGATAATAGAATTGAAAATTGCCAAAAGGGAAAAATTCTATATATTCCGAAATATCTTTACAAAGGCCCAATAAAAGAGCCTCAACAAAATATTAGTACATGATACAAAAACAAAGAAATTCCTAAGGCATCTACGCCTGATGTTACCTATTCAGAAGAGAGACCTTACCAAAAGAACGGGCCTCTCATCGGCCCTTCCAGAGTCCGTGCCATGTGCGCTCAAAATACTACATCTGAGTAAATATGCCCTCGATCCACTCCTTTAGTCGGGGAACCGCATTCGGAACCCAGGCGATAGCTGCACAATCATGAGCGTAAATGAAAAGAAAGAAATTGAAGAAAAAGAATTGTGACGTTTAAAGAGAGATTGCACTTACGAGACTCATTCCACTTCTCGGGGAATGGCATGTATTCCGGGGGATCAAATCCTCGATTTTCACTCAGATGAAGAGTCCATGCCAGCCCCAATCTCGTCCTTCACTGATGCTCGAGAAGGGGGCCTTGTTGGCCCGACGAGTAAGCTTGACCAATCCCCCATGGAACATTCGGGGGCTGTATAATCGGAGCAGGTGGTCGATCGTGAATCGATGAGACTCGGTGTTGCTTATGGAATAGCGGAGGAGGGTCACGATCCTCCACAACGATGGATGGATTTGTCCGATGCACACCTCATACCTATTACAAAAGTGTAAAACGATCGGGTCCATCGAACCCAGCGTGAAGGGATAAGTGTAAACACTTAAGTACCCTTCCACGTGGGTAGTAACGGCTTCCTCGGGCCCCGGGACTACTATGTTCTTGACTTCCCAATTGCAGTCCTTACGAACTATGGGAAGACATCTTCAGTCACAGAACATATGTACCTCGAGACTCATTCACCCAATCCTGTTTGCGCAAAGGCTTCTCGACTTTAAAGTCATCTGCAATTCAGCAACCCCCGGGAATAAATGTTGTCAAGGGAGGCTCGGCGGCCGGTTCATTAGCAACAACAAAGGGAGAAGCCCTTTCGAGGGAAACCACTTTAGGGGCAACCGCTTCAGTACCAACGGCCAGTTGAGAAGATAAAGAGGCAACTTGTTGAGGAACGATTTTCAAAGTCTTAGCCATTCACATCTGGGGGAGTGTTTTGAATATTTGAGGAAAGAATGCAAAGTTTTGGAAAAACGGGTTTTGGAGACGAAGAACATAATATGAAGATTTTGGGAAAATCTAGAAATTCCTATGGAAATTAAAGAACAAAGATGAAGATGTGAAGGGTGAGAGAAGGTTTGATGATGGCTGGAAAGCTCGAAGGTAGTAATTTGGTCAAAAAGTAGGAAAATAAACAAAGGAGGAAGCTTTTATAGGGAAACAACCGACGTTTCACATTCGGAGGCAACCTTCTGATGAGCGAGAAGTGTCTGAAGCCAAAACAACGCAACTGATGGGATGTTTCGGCTCCCTCGTCCTAACGTACGAAGGAAGGAACCAGATCCATCTGTAGTTTCTCATTGTTTCGGCAAACCTACTCTTTAAGAAATGATGGGACTATCTGTATAGGGGTAAAACCGAGCCCACTAAGCACCTCGGTTTCCCGGTGAGGCAAATGAAGCGGGAGCGTGACCGTAAGGATTCAGAGTCATAACAAGGAGCCTCTCGTATCAGGGCTCGAGCAAAACACCCGCCTTCGGGGGTATTGAGACCACGTCCCACGGGGTCGGTTCGAGCCTCAAGACCTCGGAGAGCATTGCCAAGCAACCGCACACGACTAAACAAAGGGCTTCCATGTCCATGCCCAACCAGATATCAGGGCGTGAATCTCGGCCCGCGTCGGCAGAAAAACAATGATTAGCGAAATGGAAGTTTTTTACCTTTCTTAGGATTGTACTTAGAGTAAAAACTCCTACTATAGAAAGGGTAGCCTTATTATTCATCAGACACATGGTAACACGCATACCAAGACAATTTACCTCTATTCTCCCTGTTATTCAAAGTTCATCATAAGTGCAAGCTCGGGATCGAAGGCAGGCTTTTTATTGAGCCATAAACTGATCCCGAGATCACTCTTATTATTGGTTGGTCATTTATTACGTCTTTCATTTGCTTAATCTAACGTCATTAATCACTTGTATTGAAGTAATCCACATATCCTTAAAACCACATATAAATTCAACTGTTGTCCGTTTTTAAGAGTAAATAAGTAGAAGAAGGAGTTGCTAAAAGAGAAAAAAGGTTAATTGAGGGAAGGATGGGAGGTGTTAAGTTTAGCAAATCTAGACATTTTTACAAAATAAATAGGTAAACATGACCTTTTTTTTCCAGAAAAATAATAGGAGCATTCTTTTGGAATTTTACACAAATAGCCGACCAGATATACAGTTTATTTTTTATCATTGGTTTAAATATATTACACATTAATTATACACATATTATATATAAATTATATATTATTGGCCATCTATTCTTAGTTTAAAAGGTGGATGGGTGGCTATTCTTTTTTAAGGAGACACCTAATGTGAAAGGGAGGGAAGTATGTATTTAGCCAATAGAAAAGCCCGAATCAAACAAAAACAAACAGTTACGAAAAGAACAAAGGAACCATAAGAAATATGAAAAGAAGAACTGAAGAAGAGAAACTCTAATACGCTGTAGGGGTCCACAACCTTCTTCCTCCACGCTTATCCTTTCTTTCTCTTTCTCTGCGTATACACTGTATTTTATATGCATAAAATGGTAAAAACATATGCATAAACACATATCCAGCTGTCTATGTCTAAGTATGTAAACAACTGTTCTGTGGAATGAATAGTGTTTTTTTTTTTTTAGTATTATTAATTTAGTAGTTGACAATAAAATAGAAGAGAGATAATAGGATCCTCTAAAGATTTTGCCCCAACGCAGAAGCCAAAGTCTACTTTGATTGCACAGAGAACCCCAAATCACAAAAGGGGAAAAAAAAGAAAGAAAAGGAAACTACAGCCCCCCTTATACACAGAAATACACACACACACACACAGTAGAATTTTAACCTGAAGATATATACATAGAGAAGGAGAGAGAGAACAGATTGTTCTTCTCACATGAATCCAAATCAGGTGCTCCTTCTATAATCTATAAGTTTTATAAGTTTTTCAATGTGTTTTTTTTTAATTTTTAATTACTAGTATTATTTAAGCTTTTTCTTTTTCCCTATTGGTATGTTATAAGTGATGTGTTTCTTTTGTAAGCATGATAAAGAGATCTATTCCGATTACTATGATTGAAAAGAATGCAAGATTGAAGTTTAGGTTTTGATTAATGGTGTTTGGGGAGTTTTGAGTTATTGGGCGTTTTCTGATCTGAATTAAGAGATCTCGTTTTTGGCGAATTCAATTATGTTAAAGAATCTAAATGTATTGAAAAACTGAATCTTTTTAAGAAGTCAGTTATATGGATTGTTTTTCTTTGTTCTGCAAAGCTAATTTGTTCGAAAGTTTCAATTTTTTGGGTGCTTTTGATTCCAAGACTGTCATTTCTGGCAAATTCAATTCTACTGACTTCATCAGTTGTTATGTTTATTGAAAAATTGAATCTTTGTAAGGAGTCACTTAATCTGGATTGTTGTTCTCTGTTCTTGTATGCTCATTTGATTAAAAGCTTCAATGTTTAGGTATTTCTTATTTCTGGTGAATTTGATTGTCTTTGAGGGTCTACTGGCTTCTGCAGTTATGATATGTATTGAAGAATTGAATCTTTTTAAGAGTCACTTTATCTGGGTTATTATTCTTTTGTTCTCAAAATAAATGAGGGGTCCTAGATTTATGTTTATCTTTTTCTCTTGTGAAGGTTCTTTGCATTTGTTCTCAAAATAAATGAGGGGTCCAATAGATTTCTTTTCTTGTACTTTGATGAGGGAGAATTTTGTCGCTCAGTTTTCTCATTAGTTTCTTAGAATTCAATAGGTTTCTGTCTCTGTTTTGACGAATTCTAATTGGGAATTTCTGGTTGCCGTGTCAATTTTCTTCAGTAGATATTAGTTTGGTGAGGAAGAGCATAAGGTTGAGAACTCTGATCAAAATTAGGCTGTGGTACTGGTGCTTCTTTTCAGGGCTGAACCTGGACGACATGTTGGAAGACAGGTCTTGTTTGGTACCGAGGGATTTTACAAGAGAAAGCAACTGGGCAGCTTGCATGAATTACAGCCTTGATAGGATTGAAGTTCAGCATGGTAAAAGGCCATTGGAAAATAATCATGAGAACGAAGTTGTGCAACGCAAGTTGCCAAAGCGATCTGTTGCTCTCAATGAAGAAGTGGTTCTATCCTTAGGTGATGCTTCAGTATCACCAGCTGACGAAGCTAGTAATCAGCGTCATGCTGCAGACAATTCTGATTCAAGTTCCCTTATTCCTGCCATTGGCCGTGACAACTCCATTAGCTGTCTCATTCATTGCTCCAGGTCTGATTATGGAGCTATTGCATCTTTGAATAGTAGCTTTCACTCATTAATTAGCAGTGGGGAGCTTTATAGATTGCGGCGGCAATATGGTGTGGTTGAGCATTGGGTTTATTTTTCTTGCCAGCTACTGGAATGGGAAGCTTTTGACCCTAGTCGCCACCGTTGGATGCATCTACCATCAATGAATCCCAATGAATGCTTTGTGTTCTCTGACAAGGAGTCTTTGGCAGTTGGCACAGAGCTTCTTGTGTTTGGAAAGGAGATCTTGTCACATGTCATTTATCGTTACAGTATACTGACAAATACTTGGTCATCCGGAATGCAGATGAACGCACCGAGGTGTTTGTTTGGATCTGCCAGCCTTGGGGAGATTGCTATTCTAACTGGTGGTTGTGACTCACAGGGAAATATCCTTAGCTCAGCAGAACTTTACAATTCAGAGACCGGAAGGTGGAAGACTCTACCGAGTATGAACAAGCCGCGTAAGATGTGTTCTGCAGTATTCATGGACAGAAAATTTTATGTAATTGGAGGCATTGGAGGAACTGAGTCAAAGCTATTGACCTGTGGAGAGGAGTATGATCTTGAAACAGGAAAATGGACTGAAATCCCGAGCATGTCTCCTGTCCGAGCTGGTGAAGCTAGGGATGATAATATGCCTGCTACATCTGAAGCACCTCCTTTGGTGGCAGTTGTAAATAATGAACTGTATGCTGCTGATTATGCTGACATGGAGGTGAGGAAGTACGACAAGCAAAATAAAGCATGGGTTACCATTGGAAGATTGCCTGAAAGAGCAGGTTCTATGAATGGTTGGGGTTTGGCTTTTAGAGCTTGTGGTGATAGGCTTATTGTAATTGGAGGGCCTAGAGCCATGGGTGAAGGGATTATCGAAGTTAATTCGTGGGTTCCAAGTGAAGGACCGCCTCAGTGGAACTTGCTTGGGCGAAAGCGATCTGGTAGTTTTGTGTATAATTGTGCTGTCATGGGTTGCTGAGATATGTGCCGTCCCATGTGTACGGTAGCAGTGTTTTTTGCTGATAGATACAGAATTGGTTTCTGGGGCGTCAGGATCTTGCTATCGGGTAATTTGTCCCGACCCTTTTTTTTTTCAACCTCTTGTGTTTTTGTCTTTTTATAGTGGTGGAAGATACAGAGGATTACCAAACTAGACTCAAGATTCAACAGAATTATGTTCTTTAGAAGGTCTTGAGTACAATTTTCATCCTCAAAAAAACTTTAAAAGTTCCTGTCACCTGATTTAGCTTCTCCCATTTTTCAATCACTTAAAATCCTGAAGGTGCCCACCGAAATAGCATAAAGGTAAAATAATAACTTGAAGGAGGGAGCAGTACAATGATAGTTTCTGGTTAGTGTTTTTCTAAATCATCTCTGAAAGAATCAAAGAAATTAGTCTTTTTGGGTTTTTTGTGATTCTTATTTTTCTTGACATAGTTGAGAAGAGAAAGAAGGTTCTGCAATGTTGTTCCCGGGCATCTTGCTTTATGTATTAAATACATTTGTTATTGTTAACAGGCTACAGATTAAGCTTATTTCTGAAGTAATTGGCAGCTTTAGATATCTAGTAGCACTTGATTTTTTCTACTTTCAGTTTTCATTTGTGTTATTTTGACTTAAGCTTTATTCGTTCAATGGTGACAGATAGTGCATTGAGGGCATGTTTGTTAAATGTGTCTGATGCTTACATGTCAATTTACCTGTTTTGATATGTTAAAGAAAGAAAAGATCTTGGCACCAATCACATAGGTTTTGACATTAATTATGTGATTCTTTTTCCGTGGACAGAAGAAAATGAAGCTCATAGATGGTAAGCCAGCTTTCTTAATTGGTAAACTTGATTAGGAATTTGAATGCAAAGCTGGCTAATAGTTGGCGCATAATTTTCACGTTGCCGCTTTCTCAGAAGCTGTCTAGATTCATTTATAATCAGCAGGAACTTGCCCTTTTGTGTTGAACAAGTGTAAAGTCGATAAATAAGTTATAAACAGATGATTTGAATGACTATTTGTGAAAAACTACACAAACACTTATTACCAGTTTGCGCATATTTTGATACCTTTAGTTGTGAACTTGTGGTTATTATAGAGATGATTTATGCCATCACAGACAAAGATTGGTGCATGTGCATAAATTGAAAGACAGATTTTCTATATAAACATGCTTGTGTGAGAAATTGTTACAAAGTTCCACAACTGTAGATTATCTTTATGAGACTTATAGCCTGTTTGGCCAAGCTTCTAAAATCAGCTTATTTTGAGAAATGTTTTTCACAAAAATACTTTTAAAAAAAGTGCTTTTGGTGAGGAGCAGTTTGTGTTTGACTAATTAATTTGAAAAACACTTTTGGACAGCAATTAGTGTTTGGTCAAACTTTTGAAAACTGCTTTTAAGTGTTTTTCTCAAAAGTGCTTCTCAGAAGAGTGCTTTTGGAAAGAAGTTACTTTTTTGTGCTTCTCCTCAAAAGTATTTTTTTCCTTCCAAAGGCTTGGTCAAACACCTCAATTTTTGGCCAAAAAAATAACTTTTGGCACAAAAAAAAGCTTGGCCAAACATGCTATTAGTGAAGTCGAGTTAACTCTTGGTTGCGGTTGCCATGAGTTGGACTACTATTAGCTGTATACATATGTGTAGATATATGTTATGAATCCTAATTTCATGTTGCATTGTATAGCTGGTTCAGGGCAAATAAAGTCTTTTCTAACAATTCTCTTCTAAGCACACACTTCTTGGTGTTTTGAAGTGAAAGTATGCCCTCTCGTGCCTTTAGCTTTCTTTTCTCTATTTAAATTCTGGCCTTAAAAAGATAGCGTGATACCCCTTCTTTTTAATGCTGATTTTATCTACTTTTGTGGCTTCTTTTTAAAGTGTTTTTGATTAATGAAAGAATGTAAAACCTGGGAAACTCCTTATCTAATTTGAAACTCTCTGTCATACTTGGTTTTCTTCCCCTTGTTTAATGATCTTAGCAGAATTTGTTGGAAATGAATGAACAAGGGTTAAAAGGAAACAGAAAGAATAGATGTGCGCAGAGGCGGACCTATGTTTGGAATAGAGTGGTCACCGACCCGTTAACTTCGGCAAAAATTATAAATAAATGTGTATATACTTTGTAAAATTTTACTTGGAACCCTTAAGCTCAAACGCTATATATGGGCACTGATTGAGTAGTTGGCTTATGTGTCCCGCCACCTTTAAATCCTAGATCCGTCTTTGGAGGTGCAGGAAAAGGTCAGGTGTGTAACTCAGGCGAGTAGTATTTGTTGTTAGGAAACTTAACAATAAGCCTTTTAAAGCAAAATAATGTTTTCGAATCTCGATTTTTGGAAAAATTACGTGGGGCACCCTATTTGGTCGCCCCCATTTAACTTATACCCGTTTTTTAAAAAACTTTTAACTTGTACCCACTTTTTAAATAACTTCAGCTCCTCTTTCCCTTGCTAAGCTGAAGTTCACCAGTTAAGCTGAAGTTCGCCAGTTATAAAGATAAAACTTCAGCATACGGGGCTGAAGTTCCCCTGTTACAAAGATAAAACTTCAGTTCTAGAGCTGAAGTTTCCCAGTTACAAACTTCAGCTCTCCCAAGTTATAAAGACAACAAATTCAGCATACGGGACTGAAGTTCCCCAATTACAAAGACAAAACTGCAGCTCTATTTTTGTCTTTGTAAACTGGGGAACTTCAGCTCCGTATGTTGAAGTTGTTGTCATTATACCTTGGGAACTTCAGCCCCGTCTGCTGAAGTTCCCCATTTACAAAAGACAAAACTTCAGCTCTAGAGCTGAAGTTTCCAGTGTAACTGGGGGAACTTCAGGTCCGTATGCTGAAGTTGTTGTCAATATAACTTGGGAAAACTTCAGCCCCTATGCTGAAGTTCCCCATTTACAAAGACAAAAACTTCAGCTCTAGAGATGAAGTTCTTCCCCATTTACAAAGACAAAAATTTCAGCTCTAGAGTTGAAGTTCCCCATTTACTAGAGCTGAAGAGTTCGCAAGCTACTTCAGGCCCGTCTACTAGAATGCTGATGTTTTGCGTGATTGTCTTTGCTACTTCAGTCCCGCATGCTGAAGTTATGCGCAAAAGCGGGTACGGATGCAATTTTTTTTTTACAAAACGGGTATAAGTTAAAATGAGACACAAAAAGTGAGTACGGATGCAAAAGCCCCCGATTTTTGTTACTAGTTGTTAGTGGTATCTGGATGTTTGCGTCCCTTATATTGTGTTCTTTAGAGTCAAGCGATTTTGACAGATATTTAGGTCTTTTACACAATTCCTCAATATATTATGTTATGTCTATTTTATTTTCTTTTATTACCTTAAATAATTATATTGTCACGCCTAACCATCCCGATAGCATCAATATCGGCAAAACTAGTGGTTATGGGGGATAACATAGTAGCAAGTTTCCCACAAATGAGGGTAAAATTCACAAACAACTTCTTTCTAGTCCCTAATTGGAAAAATAATCATTGACTTGAAGTTTCGTGAAATTTAAAGCCAAATACCTAGACAAAAGTGTATCTATTAAACACAAATGATGATGTGGCACATTTGTGTGAGCTACACCTAAATTATGCTCGTCAATAATTTTCATATTTATTTTATTTGTTTCAAAATATTTCTTTTTTCCTACACTTTAACAGTCTCCCACATTCACCGTGTAAACCACCAAACCACCCATTTACCATCTTTCCCCAAGATTAGCTGCAACCAGACCCAGAATTTTGTAGAAGCGAGTTCAGCATTAAAAGATATAGCTTTAGTCGTAAATAAAGTTGTTAGGGGTTCAAATAAAATATTTATATAAAATTTACTCAGTTTTAATCATAATTTATATATATACACAGTATTATTTATTGAGAGAGCGGATCCAACCACCATGTGCGTCCGCCACTAGCTGCAACTATGTGATATTCCATTTTAAAAAAACCCCACCATATCCTTTCTCACCACCCATCTACCCCCACTCACCATAGTTCAAAGATAAGATTTCGAATTTCAAATGCTAGAATATGAGAATCTTCAATATTGACTTGCTTTGTCCCAGAAATCAGAGGCAAAACCATCACAGCATTAAAGAAAATAGAGAAGAAACAAGCAAGAAATACCAACAATTTCACCTTCTCAGAAATCAAAAATGGACTCTTCACATCAAAATCAAGGAATTTTAAAATCGATCAGGCATAATTCCGATAATAATAATAGCATCACCGACGAAATCGGAAATAAAATGGAAGCTCAAAACATTACTGGTCGGTGAAGTCAAGCCCACGATTATTCCTCCAATCAAATATTTATCGTTTTGTGGTGCTGTCACAATTGTAGGTATAGCAAGTTGTGAATTTTCTTCTTATTCTTGCTGGCTATGGAATTCGGTATATATTTAAGATAAATTGCAAAATAAATAAAGGACTTTAGAACCTTGGGGCCNGGGGGGGGGTGGAATTTGCTGGGGAGGAAGGTTAATCTTTGTCTCTGTTTTGCTTTTTCAGTTTTTTTCCTTTTGATGACTTTCATTTTCTTATTAGTCTTATTACTAGGTCAATGGCAAGTAGCATACACGCACTTATGTTTGTTAAGGGTTGTCAAATGTGTGTTTAATAGGCACATATAGGTTGAAGTTTGGAGTGTTTAATAAGTATTGGCTTTAGTTAAAGGGTCTAAATTGAAACTAAAACAAAATTTAAGGGGGTGTCTAGGTATTTGGTTGAATTTAAAGCTCTAGAACGATAGCTAATTTTTTTTTTTTTTAAAAAGGGCCAAAAGTAGCTAGTAGGCACTATTTTTCCCGAAATGAACCAAATGTACTAAGTTTCTTCATGGGCCATGGCCAATGGGATCTAGGCGTCACTAGTAAAATTTTCATGTGGCATCTAGTTTTGCGCCACCGATTGAATCTGTACTCTCTTTTAAAAAAAATATAATTGCTACCTAAATTTTTAGTAACTTCAAATACATATATTTTTCTTCTTCTTCTTAGTTGTAAAATAGGTTTTGTTAAATTTTCTTGTTGTTTCACAATTTGATGATTGAGATTTATTCTTTATGATTTTCACTAGTAAAATTTTCATGTGGCATCCAGTTTTGCTCCACCGATTGAATCTGTATTCACTTTTAAAAAAAATGTAATTGCTACCAAAATTTTTAGTAACTTCGATACATATATTTTTCTTCTTCTTCTTAGTTGCAAAATAGGTTTTGTTAATTTTTTTTGTTGTTTTCACAATTTGATGATTGTGATTTATTCTTTATGATTTTTGAAAGGTATGTTTCAAAATTGAGCTCATTTGGAGTAAATTTGGGTGTTGAATTGTGTGTTGGATTGTTAAAATTCGAAGAACAAATTTATGTTTTAGAACTTCAGATTTTGAATCTCATTTTGAATTTGGAGTAGTATGAAGTTGTATTGAAAAATTGAACTACTTAAGATTTCAGATGAATCTGCTTTTGTCATTTGGAGTAAATTTGGGTGTCGTATTGTGTGTTGGATTATTGAAATTCGTTTGAATATGGAGGTTTATGAAGTTGTATTGAAAAATTGAACTACTTAAGATTTCAGATTTTGAATCTGAAGTTTTCTGAAGCTGTATTGAAAAATTGAACTATTTAAGATTCAAATTTTTGAAGTTGCAATTGAAAGATAGAACACCTTCAGATTCAAAATCTGAAGTTGCTTCGAAGAGCTTGAACTACTTAAGTGTCACGACCCAACTCCCACCGGAGCCGCTATGGCACCTAACACTACTTGCTAGGCAAGCCAACAGTCACCAATAACAATGAATTTGATAAAAAAATTTATTTAATTAAACTCAATAGCGGAAATATCATGAAGTAACTGAGAAAGTACCAACAATAGTACTATAATCATCCCAAAGATCTGATGTGAATGAGTACATGAGCTACTGAATATCAAAATATAAGCTTAATCCTTTGATACAACTGTCGGGACAATAAAACAGTAATAATAGAAATAACTGAAAGAGGACTTCAAGGACTACAGACGACATAACAGCTACCTCGTAGTCTCCCAAAAGCTAATTACAACTCATGTTTGGATAATTACCCCGTCGGGATCCCATAGTCCAAAAGCCATCTTAAATCATAAACATACCAGTGCACACACAAAAGCTCGTCACCTAGCACGTACCCAATACCTTTCATTAAACGTAGTTTCCACGGTTAATACCCTCAAATTCAAGTTTAGATATGTTACTTACCTCAAAGCGCGCAAATCAATACTCCCAAAAGCCCTTGTCACGCGAATTGGACTCCGAGTGAGTTGAATCTAACCAAAGCAACTTAATATCATCAATAATATCCATAAGAAATACTCCCACACAATAAAGCTAAGGTCTTTAATCTAAATCGAAAGTCAACCTAAAAAGCTAACACCGGGCCCGCACCTCGAAAGCTGGTCAAACTCACAAATTTCAAACACCCATTTAACTACAAGTCCAACCATACTAATTTCATCCAACTCCAACAACAAGTCGACCCCTACAGCCTCAAATATCACTCTCCATTAACATAGCCTAGTATCCGAAAATTTCACCCTATATTAACATAAACTAGATGTATAAACAATGGGTAATCAATATATATCATCAAAAGTGATTAAACTTTACATACCTCTCCAATATATAGAAAAAGCCTCCCAAAAATCGCCTCCAACCGAGTTCCGAAATTCCAACTATAAGAAAAATGACCAAAACCTCGTTTTAACCTTCTGCCCATTGATTCTCACATATGCGGCTCACTCAATCGCACTTGCGACACTGATTTTGTGCTCAAAATCCCACTTAAGTCTCGACCATGTGCACATGTGGTCCCCCTCACCACTCCGTCCACATTTTGCTTCTATGCTCATTCGTCTGAATCTCCGAGCTCGCAGATGCGAAAAATCCCTCGCACCTACGCTCCTCCCAAGATACAACCTATCCCTCTTTTACAATAACCAGGCCGCTTCTGCGGCCTCACATTTGTGGCCAATCCTTCGCATGCACGATTGCACCAGAACCTGCAACCTTCAACAATTCCTCTAAGTCCAAACATGATCCGTCAACAATCTGAAACTCACCTAAGGCCCCCTGGGATACCATCTAAACATACCAACAAGTCCTAAAATACAATACCTACTTAGTAGAAGTCTCAAATCACATAAGACAATGCCAAAACTATGAACCACACATTAATTCAAGCCTAGTGAAACTAATGAGCTTCCAACTTCCAAAACATATGTCGAATCACATCAAACCAACTCGGAATGACTCCAAAATTTGTATACAAGTCCCAAATAACACAATGACCTGTTCCAACTCTCAGAACCATTATCCGATCTCGATATCTATAAATTCAACTACCATCAAAACTTTTAGTCTTCGAAACCGTCACTTTCTAACTTTCTCCAAAATGAACCAAATCAACCTACGGACCTCCAAATCAACATCAAAATATATGACAAAGTTAAAAATTACCATACAAAGCTATTGGAATAATCAAAATACCATTCTGAAGTCGTGTACAAAAATCAAACTACGGTAAACTCTTTCAACTTAAGCTTCTAACCTTGGGACTACGTGTCTTAATTCACTTCGAAACTTTTCCGAAATGAATCCAACCAGCCCCGTAAGTCACATAACCAAAAATAAACATAGAAGATGCAATAAATAAGGGAACATGACTATAATACACAAATCGACCAACCGGATCATTATATTAAGATTTGAATTTCTAAAGTTGCATTTGAAAGATAGTAGAACTTCAGATTTAATTTCTGAAGTTGCATTGAAGAAATTGAACTACTTCAGATCTGAGAGGGTACACTTTGCAATGTTTTGTGAAATGCGGGTACAAATTCAATGGTCACCCCAAAAATGGATATATATACAAATGCCTCGTGTCATTGAATTCTTCTAAAAGTACTCCATATTGGATCAAGAGTTTACATCGGTTGTCCCTTTATAGGACCGTTATTTCTATTTATCCCTATTTTTATTAAACGTGTGAAATTGACCCTTTTCAATGTAATAAAAAGTTTCTAGACTAAGATACCCTCCCTCTCATTTTTCTCCATCTCTTCTTCTACTTTCCCAGCACCACCATAATTCATTAACTTTAGAAGCTTCAAATTCTTGTTTGGGGTTGAATTGAAGGTTAATGGTTGATTATTATTAAAATCGTTTGAGTGTTTATTATTTATGATTAAATGTTTAGTTTAAACAGTGCTTTGTCTTTTGCATTAAAAACCTCAATACCTCATTGTTGGTCCTTAGTGTTAAAAAAGACATAGTTGGTATTGTTAATTTGATATTATTTGACTAAATTAGTGATTGTGGATCATTTATACTGGCGTTTGGAAGTTTTGTTTCAAATTTAAGATCATTTTAAGCAGATTTGAGGTGGCCTAATTTAAATGAAAATTGCAAATTTGAATAATACTTTGTTGAACAACACATGTTTCATGACCTGAAATCTCACCAATGATCGCGATGTTGCCTAACCCGCTTGTTAGGCAAGCCAACACAATTATAAACTCAATACCAAAGTAGATTAATCAAATCTATAACAAAATCTATAATGTATTTGGAAACAATAATAATCTCAAACTAATAACATAGATAAACTATCTCAGACAAAGTGTACATGACCACAACTGTCCATATAGCCCAAAATCCGAAGGTAACAACTATCACAATCATCTAACAAGAGTATGTAAAACCTACAGAATATTATTGTATGTCTGGAAGGGATAGTAAGACATAGTAGATGGATAGGGAGAGGGACTCCATATGCTGGTAATCGGGTAAGGGAAGCAGCTCACCACGGAGTCCCCTCAAGCCTCCTATTGTGTCGGATGGATGCCACTAGCACTAGCCTCAGAACTTGCACAAAAATGTAGTATAGTACACAATATGATACTCAGTAAGTATTAAGTCTAGCCTCATAGAAGCAGTGAAGAGGGGTCGGCATCGACTCTAGTTGTATAATCAAGTGAAAGTATAAATTAGATATGAAACAAGGTGTGGTATCATCAAACGAGTATGAAAGCTCGAACACAGTTCATATGGAAATTAGACATGCTTTACATATTATAGAGAACAAATAAGACATCAACATCTCAATCCTCGAATAACCCATGACACATGTTAATAATATTGGGATAAATCCAGTGTATGAGTCAAAGATCAAATATATATACGCTTTCTCATTGTCCCTTTCTCGACAAATCACCAACACAAATCCATGTGCCTGACTAGGCCACGTGTCTAACAAGCACCAAAAGAATCACGGGTGCCTACGCTCCAGGACCCAAGGTAACATGGGTAATAACTTGACTTTGAAGGGATGAATCTATATGCAAACATTGATCATATCATAATGATAATCAATAACAATATCCTCTCAAGTGCCAGTAGTGCCAAAATCATCAACTTTTCTCAATGGCCAACTCTCCACTCATGCATACGTTTATGAAACAATATAATAAAAGGAATTGGACAAATAATAATATATATGCAGATAAAGCTCATATAGCTAAAAGATAGCTATGACTAATCATGTAATTCCATTTATCTCAACGACTCAATTAGCTATTAAAGCATGTGCAAGTTCAATCATATTATTTAACAAGAGTCATTCAAGCCATAGAAACTATCAAATCGTGGAGCAAATAAGACACGTGTATGACTACGAATTTATAGTAAAACTCAATATGGAAAAATAATCCTTTATGCCTAATCAACGAGTCATAACCCTAGGCATGCTCCTGCATCATGAATATAAATTATCATGTGCTCGTAGAATCAATTTTAACATAGATTATAACTTCACACAATCCGCATGAAGCATAATTCAAGCCAACGATATCAGACACAATCCAAATCCAGTTATGGATATGCGTTCGTCAACTCTCATATACGTGGCTCCTAAATCATGAATCAAGTAGCAAGTAGGTCACCTATGTGGAGAATTTTCTCTTACTAGGATAGACAAGAGACTTACGCCCCCCAAGTAAGTTAAAATCAAGCAACAATTATGCAAATTCAACTCCAAACGACTCGAATCTAATAAAAAGTAACTCAATAACATCAAATAAAGCCATAGGAAATAATTTCAAACAATAAAACTTCAATTATTACTCAAATCCTCAAAACTCAACAAAAATTAACTCGAGCACACACGGTCAAACCCCGAGGAAAGGGGTAAATCTCGACTGCCCATAACCCACGAGTCCAAATATTTGATTAGATTTTGAAACTAAGCCCAAATTTACCTTTAAATCTTCAAAATAGACTCTTTTAAGTTGTAGATATTCCCAAATTATACTTTAAGAAACTTCACGTTAGGCGTAGAAATCCATGGAAAATTAATATATAAAGTCAAGTCCAAGTAAAAATTGCTTACCTCCAATGTAATAGTGAAATTGGTCTTTAATATCTCCACCTCTCGAAGTCTAGGGTTCAATGAAAGAACGGATCAAATCTCAAAATATAACACTTAAGTGTTCTGCCTAGCGATATGCATTGTGATCGTTGCACCACCTTCGTGATCGCAAAGGCCAAAATCACGCCCAACTACTGATCTACTTCGTGAACATGATGTCTCCCTATAGAACATGATGCCCTGACCTGCTAAGCCTATGCAAACGCGAGCTAGATCCACGAATGAGAAGACCATCACTCTGCCTGACACCACTCTATCGCTAACGTGACATCTTGCACGCGAACACGTATCACATGATGCTATTCCTCCACAAATGCGAGACCAAAAATATGAATGCAAAGAGGAACAACACGTCTGCCAGCTACCCCTTCTCCGCGAGCGGGAAGCGCTGATAACCACCAAAAGATGAGCAACTCAAAATCAAAGGGAAATGGTCTGAAACCACCCCAAAATACACCCGAGCCCTCCGAGACCTTGTACAATCATACCAACAAGTCCAACTACCTTATCCAAACTTTCCCAATTCTCAAAAAAACCACAACTAACATCAAAACCAAGAATCGATGATGAAATTCCATCTCTTTACTTCCGAACTTTCTAACTTTTCCAAACTCGTCCGAATCATGCCTAAACATTTTAGGTTTCAATCAAATTTTCCACACAAGTCCCAATAAACTAAATGAACCTATCTAAAGTCTTGGAACATCAATTGGAACTTGATAACATCGAAGACAAATCCCGTTCAACCCTATGAACTTCCAAACCTTCAAAGTGCCAACTTTTGGCAAATAGATCCAAAACATCCTAGGTACCTCCAAATACAAATACGTACATATGCCCAAATCCAAAATCACCATCAAAACCTATTAGGATCATCAAAGCATCATTAAGAGGTCATCTAATCAAAAATCAAATATTTTTCAACTCTTACAACTTAAGTTTCCAACAACGAAACTAAGTGTTCTAATTCACTCCAAAACCTTCCCACAATAAAAGCAACCATCTTCGCAAGTCACACAACAACAAACAAGCACATGGAAATCAATAATAAGGGAAACGAGCCTCAAATACACGAAATGATCGCCCAGGTCATTACATTCTTCCCTTCTAAAATAACCATTTGTCCTCGAATGGGTTTAGAATCATATTTAGGATGCCAAAAAGATGAGGATATCTTCTCATCATATCATGATCAGTCCCCCAAGTTGCCTCTTTAACTGGTTGACATCTCCATTGAACTTTCACCGATTTAATATCTTTAAAGCTCATCTTCATAACCTGCCTATCTGAAATGGCCACCTGCTCTTCTTCATAAGCCAAATTCTCGTTCAACTGCAATGAGGTAAAATCTAACACTTATGATTGATCCTTATAATACTTCCAAAGAATGAAAACATGGAACCACGGATGAACTCCCAACAAACTGGGTGACTGCAAAGCAAGTCTATAGGCCACCTCACCAACCCTCTCTAACACCTCAAATAGAACGATGTGCCAATGACTCAATTTCCCTTCTTCCTAAATCTCATTACGCCTTATATAGGAAAAACTTGAAGACGACCCTTCTGACTCTCCATGAAAGTAGCATCATGAAACTTCCTATCAGTATAACTCCTTTGCCTGGACTATGCTATATGGATCCCTCCTGAATCAATTTCACCTTCTCCAAAGCATCACGGACAAAATCTATGCCCAACAACCAAGCCTCCCTAGGAACAAACCAACCAACCAGAAAAAGACATTGCCTCCCATATAAGGCCTCATACAGAGCCATCTAGAGACTAGATTGGTAGATGCTGTTGTATGCAAACTATGCTAATGGTAAAAACTGACCCCCCCTGGCCTCAAAAATAATAGGGTATGCCCTTAATATATCCTCCAAAAGTTAAATGGTCCGCTCGGACTGTCCATCTATATGAGGGTGAAATGTGCTCAACTTACCCTGCAAGCCCAACTCCTACTAAACAGCCCAACAAAGTACAATATAAACGGGTTAACTCTTCCAAATCTTACAAGTTCTAGTCTCTACAATCGAGCTACAACTTGTAGAAGCTTAAACAATGAAATGAGAATCATAAACTCACCTTAAACTAATCAAAACCAGCTGAAACTCAAGCTCTCTTCATCTGGAAATAACCCCCAATGTAGCTACAAGAAAGATGACGAGTAACTAGCAAGAACTTGGGGTTTTTGGAACTAGGATCACTTGGAATCCTTGAAATTACCTAGGGTTTATTGGAGCTTTTAGGAGAATGGTTTATAGTGGTTTCTATATTATTTTGGTTATGAAATTATGAATATAAATAAAGAGGATCAACCCTTAAAAGGGTCCTATTTTGCTGACTTGACCAGCCTTTTTTTGAGATTTAATCTACACCTTTGCTTTTAGCAAGTAGGTGATGCACCTACTTGCTTAATTTAGAGGTTTTAGATGATTCCCTTAATTAGTATAAATATGTGTCTCGTCCTCATTAAATAATCATGGAACATGCTAAGTAGCTCAAACAATTCGGATGGGTAAGCAGCTAACTCATTTTTATACCTCCAGGCAACCCTAATATTAAGAGATTGAATCCTTACCTTAATGATGAACTTAGTCTTAGCTAATCCGAAATTATGGGGTTTTATATCACCCCCCTTAAGAACATTCTTCCTCGAATGTTAACCATAGATTAAGGATAGTATTAACTCTATAATCTCTTCGTAAGCACAATACATGTCTTCATGGGCCACTAACAAATCATAGGACTACATTGGGCCCCACACGGCCATCACACCATGAATACAAGTACTATAAATTTCAACTTTCCTCATATGCATATAATGTTGCCTCGAAATTGTTCATAGACCTTCGCTACGAATATCACATGTTTATAAAATAAGGTCCGTCTATAATCGTCTATTAGGGTAAAGTAAATAATTAAGTCTCAACTAAAATCTTCAGTCAGGAATAGGTGTGGGTACTTAGACTTCATTTCTTCCTCCGATTCCCACGTCATATCTTCCACGTTCTTGCTTCTCCATAAAACCTTCACGAAGGCTATCTCCTTATTTCGCAACTTGCGAATTTGTCAGTCTAGGATGCCAGCTGGAACTTCCTCCTATGATAAGTCCTCCATGATCTGTACATCATCACTTGGCACCACTCAGGTAGGATCCTTAATGCACTTCTGTATCATTGACACATGGAAAACCAGATGGACAAACTCTAATTTTGAAGGAAACTCTAACTCATAAGCTAGTCGACCCACTGTTCGAATAATACTATAAGGCCCAATATACCGTGGGCTAAACTTGAATTTCTTGTAAAACATTATCACGCTATTCATAGGTGAAACCTTTAAGAATACACACCTTTAAGGATACCCAATCATCAACTGCAAACTCTAAGTCTCGTTGCCGCACGTAAGAATATGACCTTTGACGACTCTGAGCTGTCAATAGTCGCTCTTGCATAAGCTTTACCTTCTCTACATCCTGTTGAACCAATTCTGGTCCATGTAACCGAGATTATCTAACATCAAACCACCTTATAGGAGATCTGAACTTACGCCCATGTAAAGCCTCGTACAGAGCCATCTGAATTGGGTGATAACTGTTATTATATGCAAATTCGATAAGAGGTATATGATCGTCCCAACTTCCTTTAAAATCCAACACACATGATCGTAACATATCCTTGAGAAGCTGAATCGTGCGCTCGACTTGTCCATTGATCCATGTCCAATCCACACTCAATAGTGAGTGGAAACGGTTGTTGGAAGAATAATACCCAACAAGAGTCGGGGTCGATTTCCACATGGAGTAACTATGGGTGTTAGGAGTATACACTTTACGAAAGAGAATGGAACAACTAAATTGTACTTCCAACAAAAAGTTTTGATTTCAAATACTAGTTTTACTCAAGCAATTATAATCTAAGAAAATAATCTAGAAGAAAATGAGTTTTTGGTATTTTTTCAAATAGTTAAAATCCTAGGGATGTGACCATAACCTAGGTGTTCACCTAATGGTTTAAGTACGTTAACACTTGTTTTGATGATTGAAGTGTATTATAGTTCTCAACTCTACGTTACCCACTCAATACCTCTCGGTCAAAGAGTGGTTTTTCCTAATTTGGCTTTCTCAAGCCTAAATGGGTATCAAACTAAATACATGATATAAGCTCAATTCGGGTTTATCTCTAGTTTGAGTCCTTTAATTGGGATAATCAAACCCTCAATTATCTCTATTCCTTGTTAGCCAAGTTTTCCTAGACCAGGTCCCTCTTTCTCAAGTAGAGACCAAGCCGAAAAGGCATGAATCAATGTTTGCAACAATTAATTATAAAATTGAAGCATCAATTAAGCTAAATAATTAACACCCAATCATAAACAAGAATTAAATTAAGTACCCATAAGGGTTTACACACAAGGGCTGGGTCACAACCCTAGTAAGAATCTAGCTACACATATGGAGAAATGCTAATTAAACTCATAATCTAAGATTAAAATGATAAATATGATGTTTAAGACCTAAAATAATCACAAACTTCCTAAAATGGAAAAATGTAACGGCTAAAGCAGCTCAAAATTCGAAACTAGACCTTACATTTGAAACTCGTCTATTTATAGTGGCCCAAAATTCGCTGACAAAAATGCCCACCGGGAGGTTCTTCGGCCGCACAATTTCATGCGTGGTCTGCAGATTGCATTAGTTGGTAGGGTCTTGGATTCTGCAATTGCACAATTCTGGATTGCGGATGCAAAGTATCTTCTGCGGCCGCACAATTCTTGTGCGGTCCACACTATAGCAAGGCTTCAGGTCTTGGTCTTCTTGCACACCCTCTAAACTTTGAATCATTTGTCAGTGCAGACCTTATTCTGCGGCCGCACATCTGCAGAACACACTTTTTAAGTTCTACGCCCCTTCTTGCCTTGTGAGTTGGACACTCCTTTCTGAGTCGAATTTCATCATGGGAGATCAAACTTCCAATGCTCCTGCAATTTGTACACTTTCATTAGTTACGGAAACATAAATCAACACTTTTAGACTAAAATAAAAGCAAAAAAGGTGTTAATAAGTAGTAAAAGTTCAGACTTATCAACTCTCCCAAACTTAAGTCTTTGCTTGTACTCAAGCAAATAAATTAGTTCCCACCTCCTAAGAGTTAAAGGTCATTTCAACGAGTCAAAGGTAAGCCATTTACACATCAGTTGGGAAAATCAATTACTCACATGCTCATGCATTATCAACAAGGTGACAAGTCAAATATTCATGCACATATAGTTCTAATGTGACATTTGAGCTTCAGGAATTGACTCTACTCATCAATGACTCTTATTATATCATGTATGACATGGTGAACTTCAAATTCTTCCTTCTCTACTTTCCATCGTCCAAGTTCACTTAAGAAATTAGCACTCAATCTTAAGATTCATGAAAGATCCACTTATCTCTCACAAGAGAATGTCACAAGTACGGCTTCAAGTACCATAGGCTTTCCCCTCACCTGTATAGCCACTAATGTAAGCTCACTTGGTTTGAAATCAAGTAGGACTTCTTTCAGGTTGTAATGAAGGTTTTTGGATTAAGATAGGATACCATATGGGTAAGTTGTTACACCTTTCCTTAATCACCCCACCTTTTCCTTTCTCGGCTCACAATTACCAATTCTTAGAGGCATTTTCTTTTATTGGAGACTAGAGAGATTTAACATCACTCTTTCTTGTTCCTTTCATTCCTTTTCTCCCTTTTTGATTGATCATGCTAGGGATCATTACCTCTTTTTGAGTCCATCAAACCTTTCACTTATTCATGTTTTGCATTTTTTTTGTTTGGTTTTTTCTTTTCTTGCCTTCTCATTTCATAGAAGATCATTTATTTTATCTTTTTCCTCCAACTTATGTTTTAAGCCACTTGTTTCACAAGAGTGTTAAGGAAATTCGGGGTGCCAAGAGAGGGTCATGACAAAGTGGGTAAAGTCTTATAACATGGTTATTAAATGAGAAAGTTTAGCTGCTCAAAGGGGTTGACTAGGGATAACGACATTGGTTGGCAATAGAAAGATCAAATGGGCCAAGGAAAGCCTACCATCACCTCTCAAGCCAAGAAAAACTTAGGATTTCTCTTTGAAACATATTCGTGTCAAGTTCTAGACCCTTCGCACAAATACTTGGACTAGCAACAATTCATCTCACCCCTCATGCAACTAGATTGTAAAACAGGATAGAGTCGAGAGCCTACAATGACCACATTCAAGTTTAAAGATCACTATGGTCCATTTAAGCCACTCGATGATTACCAAAATCAACTCAAGAGTCACAAAGTCACTAAGTAGAGCTATTTCTTCTAAAACCTTGTCTCTTACCATAAGCACATAGTTAAGTATGTTGGTACCAATTGAATCATGATTAACTCTTCGAGAATGACTTGATTAGGTCTTTATATTCGTTACTAATACTATTATTGCCTAAACACAAAAACAGACTCATTGCCTTAAGAAGGTTGCCACGCCATCGTTGGGACAAGTCACCTGGTTCACACAACAACTGCCTTTGGAAAGAACCGTGGCGTTAAGAAAACCAAAGGCTTATTATCTATTAAAGCATAAAAAGAAGCTACATAACAAAACAAGAACTAATATGGAAAAAATAAAGAAGCTAACAAGAAAAAACTACTAAAGAGAGATAAATATACATAAGAGAAGAGAGAGAAGCTAGATACATACAAATAAGAAAATAAAGAGTATCATCAAGTTATTACAGACCAATTTTATCAAAGTGTACCAATGTGTCAAATAAACTCCACCCCCCATCCCCCGAATAAAAGTAAGCATTGCCCCCAATGCTTAGCAAAATAAGAGTAAAAGAGGATAGGGTGAAGAAAACTCCCTAGGTATCCTTGGACGTTTCATTGTTCCCAGCAATGTCATCCCCTCATGGTCAGCCAACTGAATCTCATCATCATCAAATTTAGGCGTGGTTGGGTTGTCGAACATCGCACGCACTGCCTCAGAAGTGTCGGCAAAAAGGTCTGGGTCGTCAGACTTGCTAGTTGGTGCAACCGGTGCAGATGGTATTGAAGGATCTGGGACAAACTGGTGCAGGTAAAGCAACATATCAAAAAGAAGATCTCTAGCTGTAGCAAGTCTAGTCACCTCTCTTTGGAGCTTGTCTACTGATTTCTTGCTTACCCAAGACTTCCTCATCTTCTTTACTTCCTTTCCTAGATCCTCAATGACTGACCCATGTCGTACCAAGGTAACCATGGTAGTCTTCTAGTTCCCCAAAATCTATTTCAGTGTCTCATCAATGTCAGAAGGATCCTGAGAAGTTGACAGCACTGCAATAGTATTAGACAAGTCAGACAACTTAGAAATAGCTATTTGTATCTAGTTGTTAAGACTCGCGAATGTCTGGGAGACTCGTAGAGCAGAAAGGGGAGCTGTGGGCACATGTACTGGCTTTAGAGAAAATCTAGGGGCTGTGGTAAAAGCTGAAGATGATGGTGAAGGCATAGCAGTGGCACTGGTAGAAGGCTCAACAGAGGTGGATGGAGGATCAGCTGCCTCAAAGGCTACCACTATTGGCTCATTATACTGGCCTGTGGTGGTAGAAGGCTGGATCTTCTTCTTTGGGTTGCTCGCATCCATCATAGAATACCAGTCGAATGGATTCTTCGATTTCACCTTAGTGTCAAAATCTCTCGACTCTACCTTTGCATTATTAAGTTATTCTCTGATAGTTTTGGGATAAGGGAAGGCCGAGCTGTCTTGCTGCAATTACTGAAATGTTGGCCGACATCACGACACCTATATTGATTGGGTACCCAACCATGATGGATGCCACAAGCACTACCCTAGGAAGAAGAAGGTGAGTCTTATTCTGGCTTGGATCCATTCTGCTTCAGACAGAGGTTTTCCATCCCTTCACCTCAAAGTTCAAGGTACTCCGCTGCATGGGAACCCAGGCAGCAAACCATGGTGGTGGTGGACCCGGTGGTGCTAAGATCTCAGCCAACCAAGGTCGGACTTCATCGTTCATGGAGCAGTTCTCTAGATACTCATTTGGCTCAACATCCCCGAAGCCCAAATACGCATTCAGTGTATGCTGATCATATCTCACCTTGAGGTTTCACACTTTGGTCACCTTTGTCCCTTCCTATATATGAGCCACATTGGCATAGAATTCACAGACGAAGTATTGTTGCATCCTCTACTCTCTCGGTGAACCACATCCTACCACTTTCGTACCCTGAAATGTCTTAATATAGCAGGTTGTATTTCTCCAAGTCCTTCAATAGAAGGTGTCGCTCAACAGTTTGCTACCTCACTGGCCACCACATACGAAAATTGGTGAAGGCGGCCTAGATGACAAACGATCCTCCCAAACCTCTTTATTCTTTGATCTCTCAAGCCCTGTAGCTGTAGCATCTCCCTCTTTTCCATCATCGGGGATATCATGTGTAACCTGTGCCTCAGGGACTGGTGTAGCTGATGGCTCAGAAGCCTAACTAGAACTCTCCGATCCCTCGGAGGTGTTGTGAGATGAAGACGGCTCATCCCTGAGCTAGTATCTCCCTTGCAACCTCGACTATGTGGCCGTCTGCTCCTCCTGAACAGAAGCTCGGTCTCCCCTTTGAAGTGTTGCCTCGGCCTCTTGATCAAACCATTGTCTATATCAATAAGAGGAGATTGTTAGTTTCAATTCATTGTTCAAACACATACAAGAGACATGTAGGTAAGGGAGAAACAAGACACAGTAGGGTTGTGCAGTTGAGTGATGCCTATAATATAAGGGATCTACGGTTCGCACAATTTGACCCGCGACAACAAATGGGAAATTGCGGTCTGCACATTTCTGTTGTGCGGCCCTAAAAGGGAAGTATGACCTGCACATTTGCGATTGTAGCCGCACTTCTGAGTCCCAAAATTGTGAACTCTCTGATGAACAAGAAATGGTCAATATGCGTCTGTAAGAAGAAATCTACAGTACGCACAATTTGACTTGCGACCACACCTTGGAGTCTATAAAGTGAGGACTCTCTGATGACAGGGAAGGACTAATCTATGGCTGCAAGAGGAAATCTGCGGTCCGCACAATTTGACTTACGTCCGCAGATTCCTGCCTCACATAAGTTTCTTAAAGTCCATATCATCGGACCGCACAATTCAAGTGTGGCCACAGAATTCAAATAACTACGAACATACAACTTTTTATTTTAATATATTTCAATTTCTTGCACAAAATAGGAATGGAAACATTGTAAAAGCATGAAAGTTCACTAACCCAATCCCAGTAGAGCATGTGTCAAGTTAACCTAGTTCAAATCTATCCCACATGGACACAACATTGAAACCTAATAACAGATGGTCTAGAAATACTAAAAACAAATCTACAAATTAAACTAACATAAAAATTAACATGAAATTGAAGCATATCAGATAGAGTGACTGCGCTGAGTGATTAATTTAGGTGGCTCTGTGTGTAGACAGTTGAAATCTCTAAGAAAAATTTACAAAGTAACTATGCTTTGTTTAAACTGGAAAAGGGTAAAATGAGGTCTCTTTTTCTATTTATACCAGCAATTTTGAGAAGAGATAAGAGATGAATGCGGCTGGACATTTTCATGTGCACTCCGCACCCTACCACCAGGATGAATATTCTCAGAATCTAATTTGCGGTCCACATATTTTCAGGTGCGACCGCATATTTCACGTGCGGTCGCAGATCGACCTCCGCACTGACAAGCTTAAACTTTAGAGAGGTGGTATTTTTGATGTTTCAAATGTGCGGTCGGCAAGAGAAATGTGTGACCCTCATAGGGGCTCATCCATACTAGACTCGGTAAAAATCACTACTCGGCCATTTTGGGCTCGCTCATAGGCTCTCGACCATAGTAGGCTGGATTTTAACTTACCATCTGATTAGAGTTTGCTCAATATGGACCTGCCCACCGATTATAGTTTTATGTTGGTGAAAATAGTGTAATACTGTATATATATTTACCCGCAACGCTCTTGATTGAAAAAGACAATACTTAATTTATTATAAAGTCCCGATAAAGGAGAATATTATAACCTATAAGACTAGGATAATATACATAAATTTAGGAATACAAACTTCTCTTTATGTCACGTCATCAAACACATTTAGTTATTAGAGAATGCCAAAATGAAGGAAAGTTTTAGACTTAGCATACCTTTATAAGGCTACAGAAGAGCTTAAAATGTATTTCTAAGCTAGTAGCTCATTTATAGAAAGTTGGGAAACACCTCCCTTATAATTTTCACTTCCTTCCAATCTGAAATGCTATCAATAATAACCAGAACAACAAAAATAACAACATATTTAGGTCACCCCGTCAATATCTAGCCGAATAGAGTTCAAGAACACTCCAGAAGACCCCCTATAACAACAACAAGGTCATATTCAAGCTATTACTACTGCTTCCAACTCCAATACATTGTAAAAATCACCTCATAATAACCTAACAATTTCAACAACTTAAAACAAAATTTTCATATTACGAAAAAAAATGTTTTTGACTTCTTTTTTTCTTTCAAGTCGAGAAGCATAACCAACCCTACATAATTAAGACCCTTCTCATGTAAACCAGTGATGATTTTATCTTAAAAATAGGTTCCCAACAGCCCAACAATGGGCAACACAAAAAATAGGTTAAACTCTTCCAAAACTTACAAGTTCTAGTCTCTACAATCGAGCTACAACTTGTAGAAGCTTAAACAATGGAAGGAGAAGCATGAAATCACCTTAAACTGATCAAAACCAGCTTAAATCAAGCTCTCTTCACCTAGAAATAACCCCCAACACATCCACAAGAAAGAGGAAGCGAAACTAGCAAGAACTTGGGTTTTTCGGCACTAGAATCACTTGTAACCCTTGAAATTTCTTAAGGTTTGTATGGAGATTTTAGGGAAATGGGTTGCAGGGGATTCTCTCTTATTTTGGGTCTGAAATTATGAAATAAATGAAGAGGATCAACGCTTAAAAGGATCATCTTTTCCTGATTCAACCAACCCCCTTTTTGGGGATTTAATCTACACATTTCCTTTTACCAAGTAGTTGACACACCTACTTGTCACGGACTTGCTTAATTAGATGTGTTATATTCTTCCCTTAATTAGTTTAAATACGTATCTCGTCCTCATTAAATAATCATGGCACATGCTAAGTAGCTCAAGCAAATCAGACGGGTAAGCAAGAAACTCATTTCTATACCTCTGTGCAGTCCTAATATTAAGAGATTGAATCCTTACCTTGATGTTGAAATTAGTTTTAGCTAATCTGAATTATGGGGTGTTACATACTCCAACAAAACCGTCTAGCTGTTGGGTGTGCACTTGAGCCTCAACATTCTCATCTATAATATGCTCCTCCATCCCTTGCACGTGAATGTGTATCACCTGCTCCCACCCCTTCGCGAACGTGACACCAACAACGAAAATGCAAAGAGGAACAATAAAACTGCCAACTCCCCCTTCTCCACGATTCTAAGATAACTTCCGCGATCGCGAAGAACTAATCATCACCAAAGAATCATCAACTCAAGACTAAAGAGAAATGGTCTGAAACTGTCTCACAACACACCCGAGCTCCTGGACTCGTCCAATCATACCAAAATGTCTCAATACCTTAGGGCGGTGGATGACAGGCTAGCTCACCAAGAACATCAGGAGAGGTTGGGGAAGACTTGGCTGCGGCAAGTCAAGGAGTTTTTAGACCTTATAGCTCTCAATCAAACCTTTGATCTCACGCCAAATTTTACTATTGGGATTTCCTATACAGGCCTGGGCCCTCTTAATATGCTGTAACCGCTGTTGATTAGACTCGAAGTGGTTCAGATCGGCCACGCTTGAAACGTATCTTAATGCCCAAAAGTTGGATAGGATGGCCCTTACGTAAGGATTATATTTCCCCCAATTTTGGATAGAAGACCAAGAGCGCTTATGTATCATCTCCTGTCGAAAAGCGAAAAAACCCCTTGTTCTATACGAGACCTAGCTCTTTCCTCCCTTTACTAAAAATTCTTCTATTAGTATTAGTGAAAGCTCAATCCAAACATCACAACTAACATCAAAACTAAGAATCAACTATCAAAATCCATCTTTTAACTTTCCAAACTTTCTAACTTCGCCAAAGTCGTCCGAATCATGCCTAAACATTCCAGATTCCACCAAACTTTTCACACAAGTCCCAATCAAATAAATAAACCTATCCAGATATCTTGAAACATCAACTGTATTGTAATAACATCAATATCAATTTCCGATCAACCCTATGAACTCTCTAAACCTTCATAGTGACAACTTTCGGCAAATAGAGCCAAAATTTCCTAGGTACCACCAAATCTAAATCCGAACATATGCCCCCAAAATTACCATAGGAACCTAGTGGCATCATCAAACACTATTCCGAGGCCATCTACTCAAAAGTCATACCTTGGTTAACTCTTCCAACTTAAGCTCCTAAAAATGGAACTAAGTGATCTAATTCACTCCCAAAGTTTCCCAAAACCAAACCAACCATCCCTCCAAGTCACATGACAACAAAAAAGCAAATGGGAACATTAAATAGGAAAATGAGGCTCAAATACATGAAATGACTAGCTGGGTCATTACAACATGCAAATTGTGCCAGTCGAATAAAGTTTTATGAATAATTTAGCAAAAGGTTGAATGCAAACAAAATCATAGAGTTAGATAAACAATTGAAAAAGTAAAAATTCATGGATATCATATAGAGTTTTTGAGTTCAAACAAGATATCTAGGTAGAATGTAGTATAAGTTATGCTAACATGGTAGAACTTGTGAAAAATTGAACAAGTACAAAATCATTCCAATTGAGTAGAAATTGTGAGTTATCCAACAAGATATCTAGGTTGAATATAGCATAATATGCTACCCAACTAGCATTATTGCTATATTCATTCTACCAATATGGAAGAATGTGTGAATAATTTAACAAGATAAATTAAACGAATGTACGTTACACCCCATATTTTCGTACGTGAGAGTACGTCGTAAGTCAACTGATGTAAGCTCAGAACTGAGATCATCTTTGAAAGTACATAAAGTAAGTTAATCATGATAACTTGGAGGTTATGAATATTTATGATCATGAACTGTGAGTACCAAGAGGGTTGGAAGGCTTAGAAGCTTAACGAATTGAAAGAAATAAGTTTCATCGAAATTCGACAAGTTGGGAATGTATAACATGTACTTTTGGGGTGAGACTAGGGTGCTCAAAATGATAAGGATGTTATGTTATGAGTTATTTTAGTCTTATGACATTCTTGTATTGTGTTTTGAATTCAAGCGAGTTGTGGAAAAAAAGTTGGCAAATATCATCACAAGTTACATTCATAAATATGATGAAAATTAGGTCAAATGTAGTTGAGAATTTATCCCAACGTACTTGGAATTTGTAACGACCCGGCCGGTCATTCCGAGAATTTAGCCCCGTCTCCCCCGTTTCTACTTCATTTTATGTGGTTCAAATTCATTTATGTGTGTTGGGTTGGTTGGTTCGGGTTCAGAGTGGTCATGATGAGAATTTAGGCAATTAGTCTCTCAAGGTAGCCTAATAGCTGAGAAAGTCAACTAAGAATTGACTTATTGGTAAACAACCTCGGAATGAGGATTTTAAGGCTCGAATAGCTTCCTTAGGTGATTTGGGACTTAGTAGTGTGTTCAGAATATTTTTATGATGTTCGGTGTAGAATTAGGCTTGAATTGGCGAAAGTTAGTTTTTGGCGATTTCCGGTCGGCAGTGGAAAATAGGATATCAGGGTCGGAATAGAATTCCGGAAGTTGGAACAGGTACCGCAATGTCATTTTGAGTGTGTGCGCAAAATTTCAGGTCAATCGGAGGTGTTTTGGTTGGTTTCGGCGTAGTTGGCGAAATTTGGAAGTTTCAAAGTTCATAGGCTTGAATTAGATGTAACTTTGGTGTTGTTGCGTTTTTTTTGGTGTTTCGAAAGATCGACTAAGTTTGAATGATGTTATGGGATATGTTGGTATATTTGGTTGAGTTCCCGAGGGCCTCGGGTGTGTTTCGGGTGATTAACGGACCAATTCTTGGCTTGAAAACTGGGCAGATTTATTGCTGGTGTGAGGTTCTGATTTCCTTCTACGCGATTGCGGGAGGATGTTTGCGATCGCGTGGAGTAAAATAGTGGGGAAGGATTTTTTTTCTATGCGATCGCGTGGTTAGGATTCCGATCGCAGAGGTTGGGCAGGATAGGCAGTGTGATCGCGTGGGTGGTTCTGCGATCGCGTAGGGTATTTTGAGGCGCGTGTATAGGGTGGAGAATTGTTCTATGTGATCGCGTGTATTGGTCTGCAATCGCAATGGTTGGTTGGTCTGTGCATCGCGATCTCATGCCAAGGTTCCCGATCGCAGTGAAGGAAATTTTATAGTTGGGCAGAATGTTTGAAAAGGCCTGTTATGAGAAATTGGCTCATATTTCCTCCATTGTTGACGAGTTGGGAGCACTTTTAAGAGGATTGAAGAGGGAATTAAAGGGAATCACTTGGAGGTAATTTCTTAACTTCATAAATCGTTTATATGTCGATTTCTAAGTGACTAAACCATAGAATTTGCTGGAATTAAACCCGAATTGGGGAGGAAGGAGTGCATGGGAAATTGATTCTTCTTTTGAGGATTTGAGTGGCCAATTGTTGTCCGATTTTAGTGTTCTTGGTATGTATAGAATCGTGGGAGGATGAGGATTCTAATGATGTATAAATTATCGAATTCCGAGACGTGGGCCCCGGGTTCGGGTTTGGCCGAATTTCGAGATTCTTGTATAATTTGATAATTTTCGATTGGGTTGTGTTCCTTGAGTATATATTAATAATGTTGAACTGATTTTGGCTAGATTCGGAGAAATCGGGAGCCAATTTGAGGGGCAAAAGCATTTCGGACTTGTGTTGTGGCCCAGTGGAGGTAAGTAATGGTTATAAATCTTGTCCTGAGGGTATGAAACCCCGGATTACATATTTTCTCACTGATTTTAGAAAGGCGCACATGTCGGATGACGAGTATGTGGCGCGAACTGATTTTTGGATTGGACTAGGTCCTCTCCGCGACAACTAATGAGTTGCATATTTTCTCAAAACCTTATGTTTTATTCTAAAGATTGTTGAAATATTTGGGCTATAAGCCGTGTTTGGGGCATTGTGCCGATCTGTTTCGACCCCTTGGGGGATTTTTACTGTTGTTTTCCTCACTATTTGTTGACGATTTTACTCAGTATCATTGTGCATACTGTTTTTTTGAAACTCAGTCCGATTTACACTACATGAGCATTAAAATGATGTTTTGGGTCGAGTACCCTGTTTTACTGATTCGCCCGAGGGTTCTTTGAGTCGTTCTATCGAGTGTGGCCGAGGGCCAAGAGTGATTGTGAGGTGCTGAGTGATATTAGCGCTTGGGCTGAAGGAGCCTCTCCGGAGTCTGTACACACCCCCAGTGAGCGCACCGAGTGCCGAGTGACGAGTGATTGGGAGGCATGAGTGATTGTGAGGTGCTGAGTGATTGTGAGGCATGCCCGAGGGGCTGATTATGATACATATTTTTCCCGAAGGACTACTGATGATTTTACTACATTTATTTTCACACTAAATCTTTCGGTTTGAAGTTGGTAAAACTATGCATTCTTTAAAGGATTTTTCTGAAGTTGATTTTAAGGCATGATGATTTCACATATCTATGTTATACTGTTGGCAAGAAAGACTGTGCATCTTGTGATTTGATGACATTGATTTTATGTGTTTCTTGCTGCTCAGACCTGATTTATTTTCATTACTACTAAGTTGGCGTACTCACATTACTCCCTGCACCTTGTGTGCAGATTCAGGTGTTAGGGCAGGGTGAGCTGTCTGTCTGTTCCAGAGATTCTCGGAGGTTTGCGAGGTAGCTGCATGCGTCCGCAATCCTGTTCCCTCTCCTGCTTACTATTATAGAATTTATTTTCGTCAAGTTGTATATTTTATATAGATGCTCATGACCAGTGACTCTGGGTTCTCGGGGGTTGTATTTAATGTTCAGTATAGATTTAACTATTTTATCAAATGTTTAAAGGAACTTTTATGGGTATTCGGTATAGTGAAGATGTAAAAGGGAAGCTTATTATGATTAGAATTTGGGTTTTGGCTGGCCTAGTTCCATGATAGGCGCCATCACGACTGGCCTGGAATTGGGGTCGTGACCGATTGGTATCAGAGCGCTAGGTTACATAGGACTCACCGGTCATGAGCAGGTTTAGTAGAGTCTTGCGGATCGGTAATGAGACGTCTGTATTTATCTTCGAGAGGCTGCAGAACCCTTAAGAAAATATCACATTTTTAGAAATTCGTGTCGTGCGAATCCATTGTATTCAGCCAAGAGCGTAACTCTTGAATTCCTTCCATGTATTCGAGCGCGCACGAGAGCGCCTGACAACGTCTTGTGGCTTCCATGGATAAGATGTGATTTTGGCATGTTGGTAATGGGCTAGTCTGGAGGACTTGAGGCCGGATCCATTCTATGGCTTGATTGCTGAGATTTTCATTGTTTGGGCACATATAATTGGGGACTTGTAAGTCCGTTTGTGTTCTTATTGATGAGAATTGGTGACTAGATGCCTATGTGGTGGGTGTGAATTGATGGTTAGATGTGTTCAAACTGTGAAATGTGTCGAAAGGGTTGGCTGGAAATGTGGTAAGATTTATTGAGTGTTTGATTTCTGTCTCGATTTGGTATATGGCCTTGAGTTGTGAGTATGTTGGAAGACCTCTCATGTTGTGTAGTTGTGGAGTGAAGCGGATTTCTCTATTGGGTTATGAGTTCCTGGTGATGTCTTAGAGTTGATCATTGCCCCAGTAACATTCATGTATTTGATTGACAGTGTATTCCAGCCGTATTAGCACTCCTTGTTATTGTATTCATTGATGGAGTCCTGGCATATTCGCGTAAGCCAGGAGTAGCATACTCAGTATCTGAGGATGGTATTATAAGGATTCAGGGAGGAAGGGCTCTATGCCAATTCTCCGAGTGTGAATTTTGGCTCGGTTCAGTAGCATTCTTGGGACACGTGGTGTACAGTGAGGGTATCCATGTGGTCAGACATGTGTGGGTAAAGCTTCAAGAAGCTCGATATTTCTGTGACCACCGCTCCAGTGTTAGTTCTGCCATCAACTTTAGGTTTTTACCGCGTATCGTGGTGCCTCGAGGGTAGGCGTTGGTTGTGTTCAGATGCAGGAAGGTGTAGTGATTGCGTGATAATTATGGTCTTCAGAAGTGTATAGAGAGATAACAGTTGAGGCTAAGAGGGCAAGGGTATCTCGTGCAGGTTGTACTAGGGTGTGTGGTCCCTATGTAGTTCTGTAATAAGTCCTCTTCTACCAGTAAGACGATATATGTTGTAATTTGAGTTTAGATCGCTTGTGGGAGTTGGGATGACCATCACAATGGTGGATGTGAGATTGGGAATTGATTTGAATGTTAGATGGTTTGGGTCATATAAGCTTATGGATGATTTAGTTGAATCCCACCACAGCATGGTGGCAGTGATAATGTGTGGGCATAGTCTTGTTTGTCTTGATCATTGGCTTTGATCCAAGTGGGGGAGTTCGTTATCGATAAGTTGATTACATGAATATGTGTGGTATTGGTTTCAGTTCGAGGTATGTTGGTAAATCAGTTATGACCTGTAGGTGTGGGGGAATGTCACGAGTAATGGAAATTTCTTCGATATAGGTTGTAATGTACTTTGTTGGGTAATTGGGTTCTATTTAATGACTTAGTGGAAGTTGTAAAAGGTGTAGTGTGTGCAGTGTATGAATTTTCTTGTGGCTTCGAGTGGATTACTTTCCTAGTATGTCAGTGTGCATACAGGTCAGGTCGATTCTGTCTAATTGGTTAGTGTGATTGTGATTTACGTTAGAGGATACCAAGACTTTTGGTATTCTGCATCATCACGGATTCTACATATCGGTATCATGAAGGTGAAGGTAATGGCTTTAGATTCGCAAGAAGTCTCTTCAGGGTAAGTTTTTCTAATGTGGTGGATTTGGGGATAATTGAGGGAGTATTCAGTCGCTTATGAGCCTTAGACGATATGGTTTTGTGATTGGGTCGCGTGTGGTGAGTCTGGGTTGAAAATTTGTGGTATTACGGCAGGAAGAAGTATCAATTTGAAGGTAAGTCAGAAGAAACTTGGGTAAATAGGGCAACTTGGTAGTAGGTCGGATCGGCATGGTAAGGGATACAATTAGTTCTTTGGGTGTTCATAAGGTGATGAGTTTTTCGGGTGTATCTTAGAAATGCTCTTGGATTTTTGGCGGCCTGCGTAGTTTGGTTGAGTTGGACGAGTTCAGTCCTGATGGTTTAGTGTTGTGCAAATGGGATTTCGGACAGTTCCGGATGGTTTCTATCACGGTTAAGGGTGCATATTTTCTTATGGCGTGTAGTGAGTTTGTTTCTAAATGGGATCAAATGGAAGTTCTTGGCTAGTTGGGTACGTAGTTGCTTGTGGCTCGGAAGGGACCATGGAGTTCCCATATTTTTCCTAGGTCGTGGCGTGTGGGGTATGTTGGGTAGAGTTGAGATTTGCTTATGCGAGGTCACGGTTCGGTTCTGGAAGGAAGGTCATAATTCTTAGGCAGCATGGGCAATTTCAGATGACTAGGTAGATGATATCACTAATTGGTATGACTTGATGAGGGTATATATTTCAGAAAGAGTAATGTGTTTGAGTTAAGGGTACTTCATTGGTATCGCGACGCCCTATTGTTGGATCGACTGTTGATATTCAATGTTGCTTGGTAAAAGGAAGAATTATAGGGGTATCCCCCCGTGGAATGAGTGAGTAATTGGGATGTGTTTTGTATTCGAGCAGTGGAGTTGTGATCAGATATGGTAATCCGTACGTTTCATGGACTTCGAGACTGAGAGTTCTCATAAACAGTATATTTGTGGAAGTGAACTGTGAAGATACGAGCTGAGCTAGTCGGATGTTAGTATGTACCATGATTATGTCATTATGAACTTTTCGGTAAGTTTTCTATCTGTTGTGGGTGATCAGAGTTAATTTCGGGTCACTAGTAGGCTAATATGGGTGTGTGTTCTGCACCAGGTCAGAATTGTTGGGTTCGAGTTTCTATTATTGAGAAATGTACCATTCGATTGTGATTGATTTGTTCATGTTCTGGAGTGATCTATGAGTTACCCTTCGATGTTGCGAGGCATGGTGATTATTGGTTATATGCAAATATCGTGCGGTTCTAATTGGGCTCTATAGCTAGATTTGAGTAAGGTATGTAATTTGGGTGTTGCGGGATTGAGGCGTGTTGGTTATATACCTTCTGTTTCGGGTGTCATGGTATCGTCCGATTTTCCCCGTGGTTATAGCTATGCACTTTGAGTACTTGATGGAGAATTTCGAATGGTCATTGATTTTGGGCAAGGTGTCTTGAAATATTTCAAGTGGACCAGCGGTTGGATGAGATTGCGCAATGTAGCGAAGTTATGTAGGGGTATGACATATTGGATTCATGTGTTTTGATTTTTACGGTGTGTGCCAGGCTGTTAGCATGATATGGTGATGGTAATTGTTAATGGCAGGATAGTCCTCTCATGTGGATCTTTTATATAAGTTGATTTCATTGGGATGTTGCTGTTAAGTGCCCAAGTTGCACATGTTTTGGCTTCGAATTGTAACGATTTGTCGAATGGTTAGTGTCATGTTATCAGGGTGGTTGTGATGGATGAGAGGAGGTCATTGGACCTAGAATGAATATTTTCAGAATTTTCTACAGCATAGTTAGAAGGATTAATATCGGGAGTCGGATTCGAAATCTGCTATAATTCCTGTTTAGGAAGGGGGAGTTTCATGTCTGACTGATCGGACAAATGGTTGTTAGTTCCACGTGCTTCTTTCATCATCGGCAGTATATGGAAGTGTTAGAGCGAGGCATTTCTTGATAAAAGGTTATGTACCGGTACTGGGTTGTTCTGAGTAGTTATTGTAACTAAGAGTTATCGCTATGAGTGTTTGAGTCACGCAGTGTATTATGTGATTTCATATGGGATATGTATAAAGCTTGATTCAGCATGTTCAGACTTGCTCAGTTCATAGTTATGGAAATTTTGATCTTGTGTATCATTTCAGAAGTGGGAATTTGGTTCTAAGGTTTATGGGCCAAGATTTGGATTTCAAAAATTCAACGGTATTGTGCTATTGGACCTTTATGAGATAGGGTGACGTGGGATCACCCCCGGGTATGTGCATGTTAAGATGCGTAATAGTTTGATAGTATTGGAGAACAACTCTTGGCACGTTCGAGGACGAACGTATGTTTAAGTAGGGAAGGATGTAACGACCCGGTCGGTCGTTCCGAGAACTTAGTCACGTTTCCCCCGTTTCTACTTCATTTTATGTGGTTCAACTTCATTTATGTGTGATGGGTCGGTTGGTTCGGGTTCAGAGTGGTCATGATGAGAATTTAGGCAATTAGTCTCTTAAGGTAGCCTAATAGTTGAGAACGTCAACTAAGAATTGACTTGGTGGTAAACGACCTCTATGCAGATTTTATGGCTCAGATAGCTTTGTTAGGTGATTTGGGACTTAGGAGTGTGTTCAGAATATTTGTATGATGTCCAGTGTAGAATTAGGCTTGAATTGGCGAAAGTTAGTTTTTGGCGATTTCCGGTCGGCAGTGAAAAATAGGCTATCAAGGTCGGAATGGAATTTCGAAAGTTGGAACAGGTCTATAATGTCATTTTGAGTATGTGTGCAAAATATCAGGTCAATCGAAGGTGTTTTGGTTGGTTTCGGGGTAGTTGGTGAAATTTGGATGTTTCAAAGTTCATAGGCTTGAATTTGATGTAACTTTTGTGTTGTTGCATTGTTTTTGGTGTTTCGAAGGCTCGACTAAGTTTTAATGATGTTATGGGATATGTTGGTATGCTTGGTTGAGGTCCCGAGGGCCTCGAGTGTGTTTCGGGTGATTAACGGACCAATTCTTGGCATGAAAACTGGGCAGATTTGTTGTTGGTGTGAGGTTCTGGTTTCCTTCTACACGATCACGGGAGGATATTTGCGATCGCGTAGAGTAAAATAGTGGGGAAAGCATTTTGTTCTATGAGATCGCGTTTTTAGGATTGCGATCGCATAGGTTGGGCAGGATAGGCAGTGCGATCACGTGGGTCTTTCTGCGATTGCGTAAGGTATTTTGAGGTGCGCGTATGGGGTGGAGAATTGTTCTATGCAATCGCGTGTATTGGTCTGCGATCGCAATGGTTGGTTGGTCTATGAATCGCGATCGCGTGCCAAGGTTCGCGATCGCAGTGAAGGAAATTTTATAGCTGGGCAGAATGTTTTAAAAGGCCTGTTATGCGAAATTGGCTCATATTTCCTCCATTGTTGACGAGTTGGGAACACTTTTGAGAGGATTGAAGAGGGAATTTAAGGGAATCACTTGGAGGTAAGGTTTTAACTTCTTAACTCGTTTATATGTCGATTTCTAAGTGATTAAACCATAGAATTTGCTGGAATTAAACCCGAATTGGGGAAGAAGGGGTGCATGGGAAATTGATTCTTCTTTTGAGGATTTGAGTGGGCAATTGTGGTCAGATTTTAGTGTTCTTGGTATGTATAGAATCGTGGGGGGACGAGGATTCTAATGATGTAAAAATTATCAAATTCCGAGACGTGGTCCCGGGGCTCGGGTTTGGCTGAATTTCAGGATTCTTGTATAATTTGAAAATTTTCGATTGGGTTGTGTTCCTTGAGTATATATTAATGATGTTGAACTAATTTTGGCTAGATTCGGAGAAATCGGGAGCCAATTTAAGGGGCAAGAGCATTTCGGACTAGTGTTGTGGCCCAGTGGAGGTAAGTAATGGTTATAATCTTGTCCTGAGGGTATGGAACCCCGGACTACATATTTTCTCACTGATTTTAGAAAGGCGCACATGTCAGATGACGAGTATGTGACGCGAACTGATTTTTGGATTGGACTAGGTCCTCTTCGAGGCAACTAATGAGTTGCATATTTACTCAAAACCTTATGTTAAATCATATTCTAAATATTGTTGAAATATTTGGGATATAAGCCGTGTTTGGGGCTTCGTGTCGATTTGTTTAGACCCCTTGGGGCTTTTTACTGCTGTTTTCCTCACTATTTGTTGACGATTTCACTCATCATCATTGTGCATACTGTTTTTTCGAAACTCAGCCTGATTTACACTACATGAGCATTAAAATGATGTTTTGGGTCGAGTACCCTTTTTACTGATTCGCCGAGGGGCCTTTGAGTGGTTCTACCGAGTGCGGCCGAGGGCCAAGAGTGATGGTGAGGTGCTGAGTGATATTAGCACTTGGGCTGAAGGAGCCCCTCCGGAGTCTGTACCTTCCCCCTGTGAGCGCACCGAGTGACGAGTGATTGGGAGGCCGAGTGACAAGTGATTGGGAGGCATGAGTGATTGTGAGATGCTGAGTGACTGTGAGGCATGCCCGAGGGGCTGATTATGATACATGTTTTTCCCGAGGGGCTACTGATGATTTTACTACATTCATTTTCATACTAAATCTTTCGGTTTGAAGTTGTTAAAACTATGCATTCTTTAAAGAATTTTTCTGAAGTTGATTTTAAGGCATGATGATTTCACATATCTATGTTATACTGTTGGAAAGAAAGGTTGTGCATCTTGTGATTTGATGAAATTGATTTCATGTGTTTCTTGCTGCTTAGACCTGATTTATTTTCATTATTACTGAGTTGGCGTACTAACACTACTCCCTACACCTTGTGTGCAGATTCAGGTGTTAGGGCAGGGTGAGCTATCTATCTGTTCCAGAGATTCTCGGAGGTTTGCGAGGTAGCTGCATGCGTCCGTAGTCCTGCTCCCTCTGCTGCTTACTATTATAGAATTTATTTTCGTCAAATTGTATATTTTATGTAGATGCTCATGATCTGTGACTCCGGGTTCTTGGGGGTTGTATTTAATGTTCCGTACAGATTAACTGTTTTATCAAATGTTTAAAGGAACTTTTATGGGTATTCGGTATAGTGAAGATGTAAAAGGGAAGCTTATTATTATTCGAATTTGGGTTTTGGCTGGCCTAGTTCCATGATAGGCGCCATCACGACTGACTTGGATTTGGGGTCGTGACAGAATTAAGGGATGATCTACCTACAAAATTGAAGATCCACGAGTCTATTTTACAATGGATTAAACCGTTCATACAATATTGGAATAGAGAGATATTTGCATTTTCGCGAGACTGCGCAGACTAGTAGGTGACAAGTAGGTGCATCACCTACTTACCAAAGGAGAGGCCTCAATTAAAAGCTCCTAAAGTCAGACAAGAGGGGAATTTTAAGGACTTATTGAATTATTTATTTCACTCATTTCTCAAACCAACAAAATCATATTGAACACCTGCAACTCCTCCAAATAATCTCACATAAACCTTAGGTAATTTCGGGTGATACGATGTGATTCTAGTGGCGAAAACCTTTGACATCTTGCTAGTTTCTCTTTCTCCTTCTTGTAGCTGCATTAGCAGATCGGTTTTTAATGAATAAGAACTAGGTTTTGTAGTTTCTATTCAGTCCAAGGTAAATTTATGCTTCTCCTACCATTATATATGATTGTACGAGTTGTAACTCGATCGTAAAGACTAGACCCATCGAGTTTCGAAAGAGTGGAATGCTATTTTGTGTTGCTATTGGGTTGTCTCCGTTGCTGCTGTTTTTATGGAGTGTAGGAGGAGAGAAGGCGTGGAGAAACACCACCATAATGGCAGGGTAGTTGGCTGGTCATTCGTCATTATATTTTCGAGTTGTTTGACACTACTATGGTTATCACTTTTTGTATGAACTAATTGGGGTGTGTGGGCTGTTTTGTGGTATTTGGTGATGGATATAAGGTTGGAAAATGATGTATACATGTTATTATTGTTGTGTTCTTGTTGTTTTTGGTGTTATGTTTAATTGGGAGGAAGTAAAGATTATAGGGGAGTGCTGCCCATTTTATTATAAAATAAACTTGTTGTTCATTGTGTGATAGTTGTACCTTCCATAACTTGATGATAGTATTGTTATCGTCATTGTAGATTAAAGTGAAAATAGATGAGTTTAACGGGGTTATTGGAAAGATTGTGATAAGTTATGTTAAGGCTAGACCTTTTCTTCATTTGGGCATGATCTCTTAACTACATGTGTTTGATAATGAAACATAAAGTGAAGTTCGTACTCCTAAGTTTATGTACATTATCCCAGCCTCATAAGTTACATTATTCTACCCTATAAAAACTTGATATTCAGTTAAGTGTTATCTTCTTCCAGTCAAGAGAGCAGAGGATATATATATATATATATATATATATATATATATATATATATATATATATATATATATATATATATATATATATATATATATATACAGTATTACAGTTTTTCACCACCATCGAGTTATAATCGGTGGGTAGGCCCCTATTGGGCAGCACTACACTGTTTTCACCACCATCGAGCTATAATCGGTTGGTAGGCCCCTACTAGGCAACCTTTGATCAGATGGTAAGTTATACACCGAGCTTACTGTGGACAAGCGCCTATGAGCAAGCCCCAAACATCCTAGATACAGAGCCTACTATGGCCGAGCGCCTATGAGCGAGCCTACTACGACATATTAGTTATAAGTTACGAGCCTTATAGTGCCAGGAAATATTTTACTTACCATATTGAGAGAGTTGGGTCAGTATCATCAGGTAAGCATATCTTCAGATCATCTTTGAATCCTAGTTAATTTTCAGTTATTATATTATCAGTTCAGTTGAAGCTTTCAGTTATTCTATCGCTTTACATACTCAGTACATTATTTCGTACTAACGTCCCTTTTGTTGGGGACGCTGTATATCATGCCTGCGGGTCCTGATAGACAGCTGGATAGGCCTTCCCAGTAGACATAGTCAAACATCAGCTCGGTTGGTAAGCTCCACTTTCTCGGAGTTACAAGGTCTAGACCATGGAGTCCATTTTATATATACAGGTTTGATGAGTAGGTCGAGGCCCTGTCCCGACCATGATACTATTTTGTTATCTCTAAGTCTTGTAGACAAGTCCTGTATAGTTTGTATATCAGTATATGTTCATGGAAACATCGTCAGCTTGCATCATTATATATATATATATATATATATATATATATATGTTTCTGGGTATGTTTACCCCTCATATGGGAGAGACGATATTTTCAGATGATTCAGAATATGGCCTTATCAGCCTAAGCTGAGAGTTACCCCTCCTGAGTTTACAATTATAGAGTTGTACGCTCGGGACGAGTATGGAACCGGGTACTGGCCACACCTCTTCAGGTTTGGGGCATGACAAACTTGGTATCAGAGCAGTTCTATCCTAGGGAGTCTACAATTCGTGTCTAGTAAAGCATTGTTTATAGATGTGTTATGCACCATATTATATAAACAGGAAGATACAAGGCATTATCGAGTGTGTTACCCTAGGTGGATAATACAACAGCAGGTAAGGGCATTAGTAGAGAGAGAATTCTTGACAATGTGGCCCAGTTTGAGGCCCTATCAGATCGTGCATACTAGATGTGCTAATTTCCTACTTAAGACCCTAAGACGGGAATATCTAACATATCCCGTGAATAGCAGACCATGGGAGTATCAGAAGGTAAAAGAATAAGTTTCAACAGGTAACAAAATCAAGGTAAAGAAGGGTACGAGGTACACAGTTAATGAAGATTATCTGAATATCCAATTTAGGCAGAGTAATACAAGGATTCTAAGTTACCTTCAACGGAAATAAAGGTATGTACAATTGGCCACACCCATATCAGTTATAGTTTAAGAGAAGGATGGGATATCAGGATCTAGCTTGGATTAGAGTAACCGAAAATAGTGGAATGAGCCAGGGGAGCTAAAAGTGAAAAAATGTTTTGTTGAAGTTTTCAGAATAATGTGATAGAAAGAAATATTAGCACGAGAATAATAAGAGATTAAAACAACAACAAACCTAGTATGTTCCCAGCATGTGGGGTCTGAGGAGGGTTGTCTGTACACATACCTTACCCCTACCTAATACAGGTAGAGATGTTGTTTCTAATATACCGTCGGCTCAGGAAGGGTAAGAAGAAGAAGAGGAAAGCAAAAAAGGAAGAAAAAAGGAAGAGAAAAGAAAAAGGGAGAGATAAAGGATAAGTAGTACTAAATAATAGCAACAAGGAATACAATACATGAGGGGAAGAAAACCACATAGCACAATAAAAATCTAAGAATATGAAGGGACATGCGTGCTACTAATACTATCGATGAACAACTAAAAAACTACCCACTAACCTTCTACCTTAATCCTCGACATCCACACACTCCTATCAAGGGTCATGTCCTCAGTGAGCTGAAGCAGTGCCATGTCTTGTCTAATCACCTCTCCCTAGTACTTCTTAGGCCTACCTCGACCTCCCCGCAAACTCATCATGTCTAACCTCTCACACCTCATAACAGGAGCATCAATGCTTCTTCTCTTAACATGTACGAACCATCTCAGCCTCGACTCCCGCATCTTGTCCTCTATGGAGGATACTCCTACTCTGTCCCGGATAGCTTTATTCTTAATCTTATCTCTCCTGGTACACCCACGCATCCATATCAACATCCTCATGTCAGCTACTTTCATCTTTTGCACGTAGGAGTTCTTGATTGGCCAACTCTCAGCCCCATACAACATAGTCGTCCGAACCACCACTCTATAAACTTACCCTTATGTCTTGGCGGTAAATTCTTATCACATAAAACACTAGAAGAGAGCCTCCATTTCATCCATCCCGCTCCGATGCAATGTGAAACATCTTCGTCAATCTCCCCGTTACCTTGGATAATAGACCCGAGATACTTAAAACTTGCTATTTTGGGGATAACTTGAGTATCAAGCTTTACCTCAACGTCTGCTTCATGGGTATCGTCACTGAATTTGCACTCCAGGTATTTTGTTTTGGTTATACTCAATTTGAAACCTTTAGACTCCAATGTCTGTCTCAAAACCTCCAACATCGCGTCAACTTCGCGTCTCGTTAATCAACACTATATCATCGGCGAATAGAATGCATCAAGGCACCTCTCCTTGGATGTGTCATGACAGTAGATCCATCACCAAGGAAAATAGAAATGAGTTAAGAGCCGATCTCTGGTGCAACCCCATCACCACAGGGAAATGCTCTGAGTCACCACCCACAGGCCTCACCCGAGTCTTCGCATCATCATACATATCCTTAATCAACCTAATGTATGCTACCGGAATGCCGTTAGCCTCAAAAAACCTTCACAAGATCTCCTCCGAGACTTTATCGTACGCTTTCTCAAGGTAAATAAACACCATATGCAAGTCCTTCTTCCTCTCCCTGTACTGCTCCACTAATCTCCTTACTAGATAAATTGCTTCCGCAGTCGAACGCCTCGGCATGAATCCAAACTGATTCTAGGAAATAGACATACACCTCCTCACACTGGCCTCCACCACCCTTTCCCAAACCTTCATAGTGTGACTCAACAACTTGATACCCCTGTAATTGATGCAATTTTTGATATCACCCTTGAGAATAAGAAGAGAGTAAATGAAGCATTGTGAGTAAGGTATGATAAAAAGGTGATAACAGGAAATTAAAATATGGTAGGATGACAGAGTCTACGGTCAAGTGAAGGAAAAGACAAGAGGTTACGGTCCTTGAGACCATAAAAGAGTATAATCCATGAAGTCATATCCTTATTTCGAGAAAATGAGTTGGCGACTCCAACATAATTACCAGAAGGCTAAATTAGACCCTCCCCGAGTAATAGAAATCAACATAGGCTAGTAAACCAGATAAATCGAACAGGAATTAGGGACCATAGGATTTGATAATAGTCTACATCGTGAGAATTTTAGAGACGGTGTTCTAAAAAAAATAGAATGGAAAACAAATGAATATACTTTATAGATCGTTCCAGAATATGCTTCCCTAAAGAAAGCACTGTGAGAAGAGTTAAGCTTAAGGGACTAAGTGTGCCAGTTACACTAGGTGTGACCCTCGTGCGTAAGGAATTCAGATATTTTTGGTATAGAAAGGTTACCACAAGGCGAGTAAGGGTCAGTAATGATGTGAAAAGATGCCAAAGATGAAGAGGAAACAATGGAATAGTAAAGACAAAATGTGGTAAAAAGGTGAAAGGATGAGATTGTAATTATTCATATCCTACAGATACATTACGACTCTAGAACATTATGCAAGAACGATAGCGGGAAGATGCAGTAAGGGTTCCCTCCGAGGATGTTATCGATAAATAAGTGCGACTGAACACTTGATACATAAGGAGCCTATGCAAGAGGTAAGTTAAGACAGAGAAAACAACCCAAGAGATTACGCGGAATAGAGATATGAGAATGGACCAACGAGTATTTAGTAGTTTATTCAGGAAGAGCCTAGTTATGGCTAGACAAGAGGATACAGAAAAATCAGCAGATCGTGCAAGATAAACCTAGTAAACTCCAACATAGAGAATTCAAACTCGCAGATATGACATCATAATCCTTGAGAAATATTCGGATAGGAGTTGAGGTAGTTATAGTTTCCATATAAGTGTTACGAAAATAAAAGAGAGTGCAATGGGGGAGACAATAAAAAAGTTTTAATTTAGAAGTAACCATATGAGAACAAGGGCACGGATGGATGTAACTAAGGATATTTATAGGTGAGTAAGAACATCAAAAATTCAATTGGGTATATGATGTAATAATCTCGCAACATTACAAGAGTCAGAGAGTCTTCCCTAAGTACTTCACAAAAGACTAGCTGAGAAAATAAAAAAGATAGGCTTCAACCTAAGCATAGTAACCTGAAAAAGAAATGGTCTTGTAACAACGGTCTCACTACAACATTGTATGCACTATATAAGAAAGTGGAACCTATCGTGCTAATGAATGAAGAGTTAAAAAAAACAAAATTAATGTTCGTGATCATATAAGTTGCGCAATGTTCCAGCACGCTTGGGAAGTAAGATAAGCCTAAGTATTCATGCAACAAGGGCCAGAAAGACCAGGATAAGTAATTGCTTTTGTTTAAAGAAAGATGAGGAGGCACAAAAGGAATTATTCGATAAATGACCCAGTGTTAGTTACATTATGAACGCACTTAAGATTCTAAGTATTATCCATGCAGTATATATGTTTCCATTCATATAACTATAGCAGAGTCCAGTATAAGTTAAAAGAAACAATTGAGTCCACGTCATAGAAAAAGCCTTGAATTGTTAGAAGGTTAAATCATGGATGTTCCATAGAATCCACGATAGGCTTAAGTATCAGCTAATACCCAGAGCCGTAGATCAGAAGATAGCTTAAGCCTATTTAAAGGCTGAGAGAGAAGAGGAAACCAAAGAGTTACATCAGCTAAGTAAATTAGGAGTCTGATTATTAGATCCGGATAATTATAGAAATTGTGATTCAGAACATTGTAGAATCACTCTTAATATAAGAGGTACTAAGAGACATCCAACAACCATATTCTATAACAGCTCTGCAATAAAGCCAGTTAGAAGAGTACTAGCCTCATAAGAAGTCAGTATGAAGCTCCTGCCGGAATGTGTATGTCGCTTCATGTCTTATGAGGCTGGTTATGAAAGCGACATAAGATACAATGCAAGAATTAAGGATAAAAAAAGGTAAATGTATAGAAGGTACGAGATACTTAAGTGCAGAAGGTTGTGAATAGTCCAGGTTTTAGATAGAGGGCTTGAAGCGCCGTGATTTAGTATCCAGAAATAATAGTGGTGTCGTTAGTGGCATATCATCCATCCTATTATTTCCAGGTACCGAAAGGTCTATTTAAGAGAGTAAAGAAGAGTTAGAAACAATGTGATGTCTCACTTGAGGTTCCAGAATAACTTAAGGAAATATATGGTGCTAGAAATTTAAAGGAAGGTTGCGAGTCGTATAAATAAAAAAGATGGAATGCTGCCTTTGTAGTAGAATGAGAGTGTATGTGATAAATGATAAGAGAATGACGTTTATGCCTTTGATTGAATAATGATTTAAAAAAAGGGAGTTCATGAATTGCACAGGATTAGAATATCCCCATAAGAGGAATCACATTGGGATGCGATGAAATACAGTTATTAAAGTATATTATTGCCCCTAGGTGGATCAGGCTAATCGCTTGAGATGTTCCCCGATGAGACATCAGGCTTATTGATAATGTTATGTAAGAGCTTTCAAGTCATCAATGGTAGATTATAGATCAACATTAAGGTGAATCAATAGTAGATGGAAAAATTTTCCAAAGTATGAGATGAGATTAGGTTGTCATTCGTAAGATGAATAGTCATGAGGAAACATTAAAAAATTTAGATTTATACATATAGGATAAGCAACGGGAGAGTAACTTGGAGTTGGGTAGCAAACCTCGGTAATAACTAATCGAACCAAGTGTTATGGTATAGTATGACCTACCTAGATGCAGTAAATCCATAAAGATAGATAACTGCAGCTATGAAAAAAGATATAGCAATAGTCATAAGTTCGATAAAGTACCAAGAGAAGGACTTCAATACACCTATAAATGCCTAGAGTGACAATTTGTCATAGTTCTGTATATGTTTATGAAATGAGCATAGAGATTGGATAGTAGCTGGAGGAAAAAGGAGAGAAGAGTCCCATAGGAGCACATACAGGGATAGAGTTTACAGGATGCACGACAGAAGGTAACAACTGTAACGAGGTTGGAAGAATTCCGACCACAGGTCATGGTGCGAGAAAGAGGCCTAAGGGAGGAATGCCCTGCACTTTGGATTTATTCATAGATCAGTTGCCTAGATTTCAAGGGAATTACTAATATATTCGTAAAAGATAAAGGTTATGAGACAGATAACCACATAAGTCAACATTCAAGGACGAATGTTCCAAAGGGGGAACGATGTTACACCCCATATTTTTGTACGTGAGAGTAAGTCATAAGTCAATTTATGTAAGCTCAGAAATGGGATCATCTTTTAAAGTAAAGTAAGTAATTTCATCATGTTAACTTGGAGGTTACAAATATTTACGATCATGAACTGGAAATACCAAGAGAGTTGGAAGGCTTAGAAGCTAAATGGATTGAAGAAAATATGTTTCGTCAAAAGTCGACAAGTTGAGAATGTTATAACATGTACTTTTGGGGTGAGAATAGGGTACTCAAAATGATAAGGAAGTTATGTTATGCATCACCTACTTTCCAAAAGGAGAAGCCTCAACTAAAGGCTCTTAAAGTCGGCCAAGAGGGAACTTTTAAGGACATATTAACTTATTTATTTCACTAGTTTCTCAGACCAACAAAATCATATTGAATGCCTACAACTCATCCCCAAAATTCCTACACAAACCCTAGGTAATTTCGGGTGATACGATGCGATTCTAGGGACGAAAACCCCGGAAGACTAGCTAGTTTCTCTTTCTCCTTCTTGTAGCTGCGTTAGCAGACTAATTTTTGATGAATAAGGACTATGTTTCGTGGGTTCTACTCAGTCCAAGGTAAATTTATGTTTCTCCTTCCATTATCTATGCTTGTACGAGTTGTAACTCAATAGTAAAGACTAGACCTAGCATATTTCGGAAGAATGGTATTCTTAGTTGTGTTGCTGCTGGGTTGTCTATGTTGCTACTATTTTTATGGAGTTTGGGAGGAGAAAAGATGTGGAGAAACACCACATAATGTCAGGGTGGTTGGCTGGTCGTTCTTCGTTACATTTTCAGGTTATTTGACACTACTAGGGTTGTCGTTTTGTGTATGAACTGATTGGGGCGTGTGGGGGCTGATTTGTGGTATTTTGTGATGGATATAAGGTTGGAAAATGATGTATACATCTTGTTATTGTTGTGTTCTTGTTGTTGTGTGTGTTAAGAGAAATTGGAAGAAAGTAAAAATTATAGGAGAGATGCTGCCCCTTTTATTATAATATACGTTTGTTGTTCGATGTGTGATAGTTGTACCTTCCATAAATTGATGATAGTGTTGTTATTGTTATTGTAGATTAAGGTTCAAAGAGATGGGTTTAACGAGGTTATTAGACAGATTGTTATAAGGTATGTTATGGATAAACATTTTCTTCATTTTTGCATGATCTCTTAACTACGTATGTTTCATAACGAGACATATAGAGAAGTTCATACTCCTAAGTTGATGTACGTTATCCCATTCTCATAAATTACAGTATTCTCCCATATCAACACTTTATATTCAGTTAATATATATACATTATTATAATATTTTCACCACCGTCGAGCTATAATCGGTGGGCAAGCCCCTATTGGGCAGTACTACTGTATTTTCACCACCATCAAGCTATAATCGATGGGCAAGCCCCTATTTGGAAACCGCTGATCCAATGGCAAGTTATATACCGAGCCTACTGTGGTCGAGCGCCTATGAGCGAGCCGAGAATAATCGAGATACAAAGCCTAGTATGGCCGAGTGCCTATTAGCGAGCTTACTAGGACATAACAATCATACATTCCGAGCCTTATAGTGCTTGACAACTATTTTACTTACTATATTGAGAGACTTGAGTCAGTATCGGCAAGTAAGCATATCTTCAGATCATCTTTGACTCCTAGTTATTTTAAATTATTATATTGTCTGTTCAGTTTCAGCTTTCAGTTATTCTGTTGCCTTAAATACTCGGTACATTATTTCGTACAAATGTCTCTTTTGCTGGGGACGAGTTATTTCGTGCCTGTAGGTCCTGATAGACAACTAGATAGACCTTCCTAATATACAGAGTCAAACATCAGCTGAGTTGGTAAGCTCTACTTCCTCGAGTTACCAGGTCTAAACCTTGGAGTCCATTTTATATACACAGGTTTGATGGGTCGGTTGAGGCCCTGTACCAACCAAGATACAATTTTGTTATCTCTAGAGACTTGTAGATAAGTCCTATAGAGTTTGTATATCAGTAGATGTTCATGGCAGCCTCGTCAGCCTACACTGTTATATATATGAGCTTTTGGGTATGTTTACCCCTCAGATGGGAGATATGATATCTTTAGATCATTTAGAATATGGCCTCATCGACCTAAGTTGTGGGTTAGCACTCTAGAGTTTACAGTTACAGAATGGTACGCTTGGGCCCAGTATGGCGCTGGGTGCTGGCCACTCCTCTTCAGGTTTGGGATGTGACAATATAGCACAAAATCATGCTAATCTAGTAGAACTTATATTTTATGTACCTCAACAATACAATATTTCTTGTAGTTGGCACATACTTCAGAATCGATGAGATGGTACTATTTTAGTCTTACTAGTAGAATGTAGACGATCATAGCAGTTTTGGTGAAAGAGGGACACTTAATTGTTGGAACTAAACCAAAAGAAATTTCATCTTTTTGATGCCATGACAGATTAGGCTTCATGTATTTTTACATTTATAAATTTGATATTACATTTTCTTTCTTTAGATCAGTAAAAGAAATTCGTATATTACTTTTAAATGTTCATCACTAAAATTTTATTAAGTTCACTAGTCAAGTTACAATAACATAAAGCTATATAAAACCATAATCTACAAACTTCAGCTCTCCGAAATTTCTTGAACTAGTTAACTCCAACAGTACTAGAGGTAATCTGTTGCGAGCCTGCCACGACAAAGAGGAGGGGCGTGAAGTGTAATGACTCAACCGGTCATTTTGAGTTCTAGCACGTCATTCAGCGGTTTGAGGCCTTGAGTAGATTCCATTTATGTATTATAACTTGTACATGAATTCATAATTGAATTTCGGAAAGTTTGGAATTGATTCAGAAGAAAAATTCTCAGTCCGAAAGCTTTAAGTTGAAATGTTGACCAACATTTGACTTTTGAGAAAACAACCTCGGGATGAAGATTTTGGGGATTCCAATAGGTTTGTATGATGATTTTCGACTTGAGTGTATGTTCACGCTGTGTATTAGATTGTCCGGGAGAATTTCAGTGTTCATTGTGGAAAGTTAGCACTAGAGTTGAAGTGGACTTTGGTGTTATCGATGTTCGTTTGAGATTTAGAGCCTTGGATTGTGTTCTTATTGGGGTTTGTCACTTGTATGTAAAATTTGGCATCATTCCAAGATGTTTAAGGGTGAGACACGTTGGGTGAAGTTTGAATGTTAGAATGTTAGAATGTTAAGAGAAGGTTTTCATCTATGATTCATCGTTTTGATGATATTCATGAAATTTCGAGACTTTGGATAAGTTTGGATAAGTTTTTGGTACTTTTTATGATTGGACAGGGTCCCGGGAGCCTCGGGTGTGTTTTGGCATGATTTCAGACAAATTCTCCTTGTTTTATCACTATTGGTTTCTGGTATTCTTTATGTGAATCGTGATCACGGATTGAAAGATGTGATAGCGTAGAGTAACTTGGCATTGGAGGCCTGCTGTACTTCACATTTGCTGGAGAGGACACACGATCACGTATGTTCCTGAACTGGGTAATCGTGTTCGCAAAAGGGTTGGAGCCGAGCTAGAAGAGTTAGTCTTCACGAGCGCGAAGGGGTGCCACATTCGCGTTGGTGAGGCTGGTTATGTATCGCGGTCGCGTGAGGAAGGTCGCGATCGCGTAGGTTATTTTAGGTCAGCAACTATGTTTTACTTCGTGATCGCGAGGCTTTAAACCGCGATCGTGAAGGGCAATGCCTGGGCAGTGTATAAGAATTCAAATCGGGCTTGGGTTCATTTTTATTTCATTTCCTCCATTGAGCCGATTTTGGGGCAATGTTGAATTATTTTTTATCATCCATCATAAGGTAAGTGATTATGTATATTGTGAGTTAAATATATGAATTATATATGGATTTGAACATGAATATTGGTGAATATTGTGAAAATTTGAAGCAAACTCTAAAATTGATTTTTTTGGACTTTGACCACGAAATTGTACATGAATATAGGAATAAATTATATATTTGAGTTCGTGGTGTTATGGGTAATATTTATCTTCAAAATTTTTGAAATCGGGGCACATGGGCCCAAGGGGGGAGTGACTTTATTGACATTTCGAGCGCAGTTGGGATTGTCATAAATTGTTACATTGAGAGTATTTGAGCATATTTTTAATGGTTTGCACGTTGTTTGACTAGTTTCTAATCGATGGGCATCGGTTTGGGGTGTTAGAGAGGCTTTGGAGCCGTTTATGGAACTTCGTGATTATGTCTGGGTAGACTTAGACTCACGCCATGCTTTAATTGTACTATTTGAGATACTCTTGCCTGTTTAAATGCTTTAATTCACATTATAACTTAAGACTAGACTCACGTAGAGTAATGGACTTTCTATTTTAGATACTTGATGAGATACTTGATTAGCTGTGAAAATTGTACTTCCCTACCGATTTCTCCCTTGTTGTGTGAATTCATCGAAAGTTTTCTTGAAATTCATAACTCATACGTATATTTCAAGAGTTGGGTCAAGGACCCATTGAAGTTTCATATTCTAATGGGATCTGGCTGAACTCCTCAACAGTACTCTAATAGAATCGGGCCATTCGCCTCGGTAGTATCATGTATCATACTCCCGTGGGATCGGGTCGTTCGCCTCATTCGCCTCGTTCGCCTCGCCAGGTTTATTGTAATACACTCTTATGGTATAGGGTCGTTTGCCTCGACAGGATATTAAAACACACTCTTATAGGATCGGGCCGTTCCCCTCGGTAGTTCTAAAAACGCTCTTGTGGGATCGGTCCGCTCACCTCGGCATAATCGTACATAATGTTTGATAAGAAGTTACTGTACCCATGAGTTTTCCCAACTTGAGATGTGTCCGTTTTACCTGGTGTTGACCATTATATATTCCATTCGAGGTACTATCCGATATACGAGGACTTTGTGTTTACTCTTCAATTAAGGATCGTATTATGTACCTATATATGTTTTCAATTTTTACTTACCATACTTCATGCCTGTCTACTTTTTACTCTACTTAATTCATTGGACCACTAGCAAGTATCGATGTCGCCACTCATCACTACTTCTTCGGGGTTAGGCTCGATACTTATTGGGTACACATTAATTTACGTACTCATGCTACACTTTTTCACTTATTGTGCATGTATATGTTTCTAGTGGGTATTTGCGTGCAAAGGCGCAGCTGTTGCGGGGACTTTACAGTGAGCTGCATCCCATATCACGGTCCGTAGCACACGATGTCTCGTTCATATTCATTTATGATATCCTATATATTTGACATTCTAGACATATGTTGTATTAGTATTGGATTTCCTAGTAGATGCTCAAGCACAAGTGACACCGGTTTTGAGAAGTTTCAGTAGAATTTATGTTTTTGCTTAATATTGTCACCCTTTTATTTTATATATTACTAATATTGTATGTATCCATGGTTTCCATGCACTAAATTCTTTATTTAATAAAATTTCATGATTTCAAGGTAATAAAATGATTAATTAAGTTAGTAGTTCACCATTATCTTGCCTAACTGCGACGTTAGGCACTATAAAGACCAATAGCGGGAATTGGGTCGTGACAGGTTGGTATCAGAATTTTAGGTTCACTTAGGTCTCACGATTCATGAACAAGTCTAGTAGAGTCTTGCGGATCAGTACGGAGACGTTTGTACCTATCTTGGAAGGCTACAACGTTGTTAGAAGAACTTCCCTTTCTTGATTCCTTGTCGTGCGATTGGATTTCGTTGAAGCTTATGTCTTCAGTTCATTCTCGCTCATTCTTACGCGATGTCGACCATTCAGCCTCACTTGGGCAGTGAGTTGTAGAGATGCTACAGATCTGGTACATGATGTCTTCCCTACATGTGCGGACTGATTATTATCGTCTTCTTGTGGATGGGTATTTTGTCGTTCTGTAGGTTTCTACTGGACCGACAGCCGCTTCTACCGATCCTGCCAGCACCACTGTTGATCATGCTACAGCACATCCTGCTATAAAGAGGCGATGTGATGAGGATGATCCTGATAACGTAGCCGGGCGGGATAGGATGCGCCTCAGGCCAGTGGTTGCGTTGAAGCATACTGGGTGTGGGACGCATTAATTTTTTTGTTTTGTATTTTATGTGAATAATAACAACAATTTTTATGTTTACGTAATATGCGCATTATGTTTTACAACACAAACACAAACATAGCAACTTAACATAATTTAAATTTAGTACAAATAATAAAAATACATGACACGGGAAACATAAAGATAAAGTATTACAATCAAAACATACATGTCATTGTTTAGTCACTGTCGCCCATTATTTTCTGCTCCAACCACTTAAATTTATCTTCCAGCTTATTTTTTTCCAATTCTGTCTCTTTCAGTTTCTCCTTCAACTCCGCAATTTCTCGTTTATATTCTCTTTCATATTCCCACTGTTTTAAGGTCAAATTATGAAGAAACTCCAAAGATTGTTTGTAGCATCCCTGATTACAGGGATCATCAATCCATACCTCAAAATTGCAAAAACTTTCGTCGGGAATATTATAAAACTTGTTCACACACATCCAGTAGCGACATCCAACTTCACCTTCATCCCAACATTCCTTCATCATGCATTTTTTTCCGCACTCGCACCTTGGTACATAAAGGCTTTCATACATTTGTTAAAGCGTAAAAAACCTTGCTTTTATGGAAAGTATTGCTATTGGTTATTGTTAAGCGTAGAAAATAACTAGAATTCGCCCGCTATTTATAGGCAAGAAAACACACATAACGTAGTATTTAACCGCATTATGCTTTGCGTGTAAAACATTTTGTCGGATACAAAACAAATTTTTCTTAGGCGGGCAACTTTTCAGTTCGACAAGACAACACACATAACGTAGTATTTAGCAGCACTATATATATTCATATAATGTAGTATTTAACCGTGTTATGCTTTTTCCCCATATTTATCAAAAATCTACCTTTAACTCAACTATTTATGAACTTTATTTATTAACTATATTCACATATTTTTTTGTTTTTTAATTCAATACTATTTTTTTATTACATGAACGGCAGGGAGAAATGCATTAATTTACTCAACTGAAAAATGTTAAATATCAATAAGATTTAACAATAATGGAAACATAATTTTATTTGATACATCTTCCAACATAAACAAAAAAACTACGTATTACAACATAAATTCATTGATAGTTGGGCACATTAGAAGAACACCCGCCACCAGCTTGATAACCACCGCCACCCAAACCAGCCGAAGGATATTTTTGACGGTTGTGTCCTGTTTGTGAGCATATACCACATTTGCACACATAAACAATATCGCTAACATCCATTTGGTTCCGTTACGCGTTCTCTTCTGCACCTGTATTCGATGCAAATACTCCTTGTTACACACCATTTTAAATGGTTCCGGCGGCCAATAATACTCAGCACCTACTGGCTGTAACTGTCCACTATAGGTGTTTAAATAAGCAACAACACTATATTATTTATCTACGTAGTTGGTTGGCCCTAAACCAACATGTTGAAATCACCTCATGGCATGTGAGCACGGCATGTGGTAGATGGACCATTTCCCACAAAAGCACAACCTTCTAGATTCATTTATAGTATGTACATTATTCCCCCGATTTTGATGGACAGCGGTGCGAACTTCAAAAATATTTCTGTCGTGATCATACTGCAAAAATGAATGCCAATGTGCTTGACGCCTGTATTTCTCAAATATCGTCATCGGCACTAGCATAAATTCAACACCTCTTTACATCAATGACACTGCAACTGCAGTCTTTTCAATAAACCTCTCCGCCATCTGGTTGAACGACATCCGCACCATGGCAGTGACATGAAATCCTCTTGCCGACTTCAATAATCCGTTGAAAGATTATGGCACGTTTGTAGTCAGAATTCCCCATCTTCTTCCACCATCCGCATGCAAAGTCCACTTGTGAAGCTCGTGTCGCATCAACCAATGATAGGCTTTTATCGTCTTCCTTCATGATAGATTCCATGAACCTCCAGAGTTTATGCTCTTGGTTGCCTGTTGCTGCCATCCACATCAAATCATGCATGTCCTTGTTGGGATGTGCCTTCTGGAAATTGGCCTTCAAGTGCCTCATATAGTAACTGTGGTAGGCATAAGGTTCTTGTCATGCAGACAAGTTCTCTACAGAACTTAAGATACCACCATGCCGATCAGATATTAGACAAATATCGGAACGCTGTTTGACAACGTACTCTTTCAAATGGTTCAAAAATAACATCCACGTCTCTTGGCTTTCATTGGCACAAATAGCAAAAGTTAGAGGAAATATTTATCCATTAGCATCTACTGCAACGACTACCAACAATTTGATATCATACTTTCCATAGACATGAGTTCCGTCTATGGATATTACCGGCCGGCAATGCGAAAAACCATCAATTGCTGGTTTAAATGCCCAGAACACGTAATTTAATATATATTCTGGTTTTCCAGGACTCCGCTCAAGCTTCCATTCAACAACCGTCCCGGGGTTAAAGTGTTGTAGTGTGGCCATGTACCTGGGTAGAACCGCAAATGACTTATCCCAGTTACCATAAATAATTTCAAACGCACGTTTGCGCCCGAGAAATGCCTTTCTTTTGGTAATGGTATGGCCATATTCCCGGTGGACTGATGTAATGCACTCTTTGTTTTTATACCTTATGGACACTTCAAGGTGTGGAATAAGGACAAGAGAAATCAAGTCAATATCCAAGTTGAAGTGATTCCCATTGAATGTGTCAATTTCACATCTGTGGGTGGGAATGTATTTACCCACTTGCCACAAACCTGTTATCTTCTTGCTCGCCCGCAACATCTAATGGCAACCCATAAACCATCTGCGGAAAACAACCTTGTATACCTCCGGAGTTGACTCCCATACCATCATCTCACGACACTCTTTCACATTGTGCATTTTTGACGCCCAGCTTATGCGCACTTTATCAGGAAAAAACATGTCCCTTGCCAGCACCGTTGGTCTAGAATCATCCAACATTTCAGTCCGAATTTCATCAAAATCCCTTGTGAGAGCATCCACATCCGACATACTTGGCAAGTTATCAAGGTAGGGAATCTTCCTTGAATGAAACGACACTTGGTACTCGTACACTCTTGGTCTAACGGGGGTGGAGCATACTCCCTCGTGAAATCAGATCCTTCATTCTCATCCTCCTCATCACCATCCTCACGAGGGAAGGGTGTGTCGCCTCCGGAATCATTGGCATTGTTGTCATAATCACTGTTCTCTTCCTCACTCTCTGCATCTACCAGATCCCGATTAAATATATCGTCTTCAGGCAATTGAATGAGGACAGGTGGTTCAACTTGCTCGTTTTGACTGCACAAATAACAAAATAATAAGCTACTGAAATTAATAAATACTTTTCATATAGCTGTAGCACTTCACTTACAAGTCGTAATGTGATGACATTCAATACAACAAAATATACATCGTAACACAAAGAAAAATTGAAGTTTACCACTCGTCTTGTGGATTATGTAAAGCCAGAGAGAAATTATTTCCTCGCTACTCATTCACCGGTGGTGATAAGTTTAAATCAAGGCAAACTCTTTCATCTGGAACCTGTTCGGCAAAAACTGCTCCAGAATAACCACCCGATGACTGGGGTTATTCCTATTATACGCAACCTCATTATTGGGAACGTCTTCAACCTTGACGTACATTTCCAACATTTTTATTACAAGAAATTCCCGGTATTCATCCGGAGTCCTCAAAAAATCTCTCAAAGTTTCATCAAAAACTCAGCGTAACAAGCAACCCCTTGTGGAGTGACGGAATACGAATATCTTCCGGTTACTTTAAGGTTCACCGAACGTTTCCTCACACTTATTTTATTACATAACAACGATACCAATCTATCGTACTCCATTAAGTGGCAATTTAACATGACACTATGGAGATAAACTATATCTCACAGAGTTATTCGCCACCACAACCTCACCCCAAATATAATGAAACCCTTATTTTTCGCTCTTCAGTCATTATGAAAAATATGCTTAAGAATTTAACAAGAAGAAAAATTTGAACGGGAGTTAGAATATTTTTTGAATGAAAAGTTGTAAAATCCTAACGCCTTTAAATAATTCCATCCTAGCTCGGGGGTGAATTTTTGAGGTATAGCGCTCTTTTAAAGGGTGCTATACCCATTTGAATTATTGTTATGTCAGTAAAACGTAGAGGACTTATTGGTGGGCCAACAAAACAGGAATAACGCAGTTTAAAACAACATTATACATATATAGCGCGGTTATTAAATGCACTATACATATCCATCAAATCAACTATGTATAATGCGGTTTATGCGCTATATATGTACAACGCGGTTTTAAATCGCGCTATACTTTAAGGGTCAAAATACCGTACACGAACCGACTCGAGGCCTCAAATCACACCAAACATCATCAAAACTACGAGTCGCACCCCAATTTAAGCCTAATGGAACTAATGAACTTTCAAAATCTAAAACGTACACCGAACAAGACTAAACAACTTCAAATGACCTCAAATTTTTCATGCAAGTCCCAAGTGACACAACATACCTATTCAAACTCCCTGAACCAAAATCCAAAACCCGATATCAATAAAGTAAACTCTCGGTCAAATGTCTTAATCTTCCAAATCATTAACTTTCCAACTTTTTCAAAATAGAACCACCAACCTACGAACCTCCAAATCCAAATCCAAATATAGACATACGTCTTAGTCGAAAATTCCCATACGGAGCTATTGGAACTATCAATACTCCATTCTGGAGTCGTCTACACAAAAGTCAAACTCCTATCAACTCTTTCAACTTAAGCTTCCAACCTTGGGTAAAACTAATCAAATAGATAACGACATCGCCTCCCATATAAGGCTTCATAAGGAACCATCTGAATATGCGACTGATAGTTGTTGTTGTAGGTTAACTTTGATAACGAAAGAAACTAATCCCATGAGCCTCCGAAGTCAGTGACACAAGGATGTAACATGTCCTCCAAGATCTAACACAGGGATGTAACATGTCCTCCAAGATCTAAATAGTGCGCTCAGGCTGCCCATCCGTTTGGGGATGAAATGATGTGCTCAATTGTACTTGTGTGCCCAAATCTAGCTGCACTGCTCTCCAAAAGTGTGACGTGAACTGAGTGCCTCGATTTGAGATAATAGACTCGAGCACACCATGAAGGCGAATAATCTCACAAATGTAAATCCGAGCCAGCTGTTCTGAAGAGTAGGTAGTCATGACTGGAATGAAGTGTGCAGACTCGATCAACCTGTCCATAATAACCCACAGTGCATCGAATATCCTCAGGTTCCATGGAAGCCCCACTACGAAATCGATGGTGATACGCTCCCACTTCCACTCCGGAATATCAATCCTCTAAAGCAAACAACATGGTCTTTGATGCTCTTTGTTCACCCGCTGACACTTCAAACATAAAGCAACATACCCAACAATGTCTTTCTTCATCCTCCGCCACAAGTAGTGCTGCTTCAAATCATGGTACATATTGGCCTTCCCCGTATGATAAATAATAGTGATATCAAAGACCTTTAGAGACTCTAACCACCTCCACTGCCTCAAGTTCATATCTTTCTACTTGAACAAGTGCTGGAGACTCCGGTGATCTGTGAACACTTCACAAGACACGCCTTAAAGATAATGCCTCCAAATATTCAATGCGTGAACAATGAATGCCAACTCCAAATCATGTACATGGTAGTTCTTCTCATGGGCATTGAACTAACACAAAGCATGAGCAATAACTCTACCCTCCTGCATAAACTTACCCAATACCAATCCGTGAAGCATCATAATAGACTATGTAAGAACCCAATCCCAAAGGTAAAACCAGATCTAGAGCTGAAGTCAAGGCAGTCTTGATCTTCTGAAAGCTGTCATCACACTCATCATACCACCTGAAAGGGGTAACCTTCTGGGTCAATCTAGTCAAAGTTGTAGTAGCAGACGAGAAACCCTTCACAAAATGGCAATAATACCAGCCAACCCAAGAAAACTACATATCTTAGTAGCAGAAGACGGTCTGAGCCAACTCCGAACTGCCTCAATATTCTTCGGATCCACCTTAATACCCTCATTGGACATCACGTAGCCCAAGAATATCACTGAATCAAGCCGAAACTCACACTTGGAGAATTAAGCATATAACTTGTTCTCCCTCAAAGTTTGGATCACGATCCTCAGATGTTGCACATGATCCTCCTAGATGCGTGAATAAAACAATAAATCATCAATGAAAACCATGATAAAGGAATCAAGATATGACCGAAACACGTTGTTCATCAAGTGCATGAAAGTTGTTGGGGCATTAGTCAGCCCAAAAGACATCACCAGAAACTCATAGTGACCATAGTGGGTCCTGAAAGCCGTCTTCAGAATGTTTGAAGTCTGAATCTTCAACTGATAGTACCCTGACCTCAAATCAATCTTCGAGAATAGTCTAGCACCCTAAAGCTGATCAAATAAGTCATCAATGTGTGGTAGCAGGTACTTGTTTTTGAGTGTAACCTTGTTCAACTGCCTGTAGTCAATGCACATCCTCATAGTACCATCTTTCTTTTTCACAAATAGAACCGATGTACCTAAAGGCGACACACTAGGTATGATGAAGCCATTATCAAGTAGCTCTTGAAATTGTTCCTTTGACTCCTTCAACTCTATAGGTGTCATGCGGTACAATGAAATAGAGATGGACTGATTTCCCAGTACCAAGTCAATACCAAAATCAATACCTATGTCGGGTCGCATGCCCAACAGGTCTGAAAGAAACACATTTTGAAAGTCCCTCACTACTAGAACTGACTCAACAGTATGATTATCGACACTAACATCCCTCACAAAGGCCAAATACGCCATACATCCCTTTTCAAGCATCCGTTGTGTCTTCAAACATGAAATTACTCTTCTAGAAACATGATACATGGAGCCTCTCCACTCCAACCTTGGCAACCCCGACATAGCTAGCATCACGGTCTTAGCATGGCAATCCAGAATAGAATGATGTGGTGACATTTAATTATGCCGAAAATCACGTCCAAATCTACCATGGCGAAAAATAAGAGATCAACTCTCGTCTCATAACCTGCAATGGTCACCACACACGACCGTTATACACAATCTAACACAATAGGATCACCCACCGATCTAGATACATGAACAAGCATAATTAAAGAATCGCGAGGCTTATCCAAATAATGAGCAAAGTATGACGACGCATATGAATAACTGGAACCAGGGTCAAATAACACTGAAGCATCCCTGTGGCACACTGAAACAATACCTGTGATCATGGCATCGAAAGAGATTGCCTTTGGTCGTGCTAGAAATGCATAGGAATGAGCCTGACCATCACCTGGTTGACCTCCCCCTCTAGGGAGACCTCGAACTGCATGAGTCCCATCCCTAGTTGGTTGTGCGGGTGGTTCAGCTGTTGGTTCTGAGGCTCTGAGCTCTACTATGGAACCCTTCCAAGAAGGCTGGGGCAATCCCTCTTTAGATGACTCAAGTCCCCACAGTCGTAATAACCCCACCTCGGAGAATCCTGATAACTTGAGTAACTACTTGTACAACTCTAACTAGATGGAGCAGGTAGGAACTTTATGCTGGAAACGCATTGAATGACGTCTATACTGGGAGAGCACTATAAGAACTATAATTACTTAAGGAACCACGTGGAATTTGACAAGCTGCCTGAGCAGGCCTAAAAGGACGACCTCTGCTATAATGTAACTGGACTCCAAATGAGGCACTTCTGAAACCACCTAAACCATGTGGGCTCTTAGCCTTATGCTCCTCGCGCCCTATCCTGTGAATCTTCTCCAAGCGTCTAGTAATCTCAATCACCTGATCAAACCTGGAATTCGTCTCAATCTCTTGAGCCAAACTGTAACGTAAACCATAGTTGAAGCCATCAATGAACCTCCCAATCTTCTCCCTCTCACTGGAAAACAACCATATAGCATGATGTACCAGATATGCAAACCTCATTTCACAACGGGTCACAATCATATCCCCTTGGCATAGTATCTCAAACTCCCTATGCAACTCCTCTCTACAAGTCTTTGGGACAAACTTTTTTAAGAAAATAACTGAGAACTCATTCCACATAAGTGGTGCTGTGCCGGCTGGCATGTCTGACGCATAGGTCTGTCACCGTCTGTAAGCTTCCATTGTTAGCTAAAAAGTAGTGAAATCATCCCTAATGATATCCACAATACCCGTTGTGTGAAGAATCTGGTGACACCTATCTAGAAAATCCTGAGCATCCTCTGACTCTCCTCCACTGAAATCAGGCGGATCAAGATTCCTAGACCACTCCAACCTCTTCTGCTCCTCGTAAGTCATTATGTGGACCAAATTCGGCCCGAGTAGCAACAGCTGGCTGAACTTGTGAAACCCCTAATGGCTAATGACCTTGAGCTAGCTGCTCCGGAGTACGGGTGGCAGGAGTCTGGGCTCCTCCCCTAGCCTGTGAGGTAGCTGGTGCAACTGGTATAGTAACCACCTGAGCCAGACTTGTAACACACTTAAGATCTGAGTCAAAGACTCCTGACGACCAGGTACATCAATAGGTACTGTTGGTGTCTGAGCTGGTCCTACTAGCTCAACAATATCTGAAACCTACTCCTCCGCTGGAGCGACAAGTGTCTCCGTAGGTGCTGCTCTCACTGTAGTGCAAGCCCCACCTCGGCCACAATCTCTTGCGGTCCTAACTTGTGGTACTGGTGCCTGTACTCCTAATCCGACTGGACGTGTCCTCGCCATCTGTGAGAGAATATAAGAGTAAGGTTTCAAACTTTGAATTAATAAATTTGCACAATAAAAATATAAGAAGTGAAGTTCTTCTTAACAGTTCGATAACCTCTCAAAGACAAGCACAGACGTCTCCGTACCGATCAATAAAACTCTACTAAACTTGCTCATGTCCTGTAAAATCTATCAACCTAGGCTCTGGTACCAACTTGTCACTATCCAAATCCCCAACAAATCGCGATGGAGCTTAACAAACTTACTAGGCAAGCCGAACATAACAATAACGAACCATAATAACATAAATGACAGAATTAATATAACTCTAAACCTTAATATAGCAAAATAACGCCAACGTATGATAAATCTCCCATAACTGGTAAATACAAAGTCATGAGCTCTAAAGCAAAAAATACAATTCTGAAAGCTAAATAATAATGTTGACTGAAATAAAGACAACAATACAACCTATCTCTACCTCGTCTTTCGTGATTAATTGAGCTAAAAATATCGGCTAGTGATGACTGGTTCCGACACCTGGATCTGCACAATTAAGTGCAGAATGTAGTATGAGTACAATTGATCTCATGTACTCAACAAGTATCATAACTAACATCAGCGAGGTAAAAGATCCAAGAATTATAAATGATACTTGTCATAACCTGTATAGTTCATAAATTTAACAAGTACAAAGCAATAACATGATCAAGTCATAATGCATAGAAAGAATAAATCCCGGTGTGCACAATTTCTCAATAATCCAACATATAAAGATGATATGCAAGTAAATCAGGTAAATAACCAAGGAAATTGCAAGTAAATATTAAATGCAATAATCAAACAACACTTGCCAGATTTTCGTCAAAATTTCCAACCGTACCAAACCATTGCTGAGTTGTCCTCAATTCCCCATGTACACCATCAGAAAGGCACATGAGAGGCTGACCCTAGAGGGATTGATCCATATGTACACCTGCACGGTGTGGTCACGTGCGATAATCATACTTCGCCCGACGTGGTCACATGCTCAATATCATAATCCATCGGGCGTGGTCACATGAAAAATAATACAATTCGCCCGATTTGGTAACATTCATCACAACACAATCCACCCAGCGTGGTAATAGGCATCACAACACAATCCGCATGGCATAGTCATAGGCTACCAGTCCAAATCATATCACTTAAAAAACATGTATATAAGAATACATGTATGATCAACGAATATCAGATTCCATACTTCTTGAATAATATAAATGGCATGCTAAGGTGTATGCATGTGCAAAGTTCGTTATCATATCTCAAATAAACAATTTCATCACGGAAATAGCAATTATCAAGTTCAATCGGGAGACACGCTCTAAGTAACGTCAAAAATGGATCAAATAGTTCACAACATGGTTACAAATATTAGAAACATCAGAGTATAAAGCATAACAATCAATTCAAGGCATAACATAGCCTACGCACTACCTAGAGCATGGATAAATACCCCGGTGCTTGCAAATGGACTCAACCCTACACATATGCGCCACCTATAACACTTAGTTATCACAAACAACTCAGGCAACTAGTGCCTCAACCAAGTTTAGGCAAGATACTTTCTTGAAGAAAGAAAAATTAATTCTTTAAGAAGCCCTTACCAAGTCAATCAACCTCTGGATGGATCGAATCTAGCTAAAATAACTTAATATAATCAATAATAGCCATAGGAACCGATTCCAATTGATAAAACTAAGATTGTTAACAAAAATCAAAAAGTCAACCCCAAGCCCGCACCTCGAAATCCGACCAAACTCACAAATTTGAAACATCCATTTCGATACGAGTTCAAATATATGTGTTTTATCCAAATTCAAGCACAAATCGACCCTCAAATCATCAAATCTCACTCTCCAAGAACATATTTTTCATAAATCCCCAAATCCCACCTTAAATTCTTATAAATTAGGTGCAAAATAAATGGATTATCAAGATATACCAAAAGTAAGTAAGGATAACTTACCTCATCAATTGTTATGAAAATAACTCCAAATATCTCCCTAGACCAAGTTCCACAATCCCAAAAATGAGAAAGACACTCAAACCTTTTAATTATAAAACATGTCCACCAATCTCGAGCCAACGGTTACTTAAGCCCTTCTGCGGAACAAGGGCCGCATCTGCAAACCCATCCAAATTCCTGACCATCCGCTTATGTGTTCATCCGTCTGTACCCGCGCTCCCTTTCCTACGGAAATACTTTTGCATCTACATGTCACGCCCCGAACCTGGGGAACGAGACTGGCACCCGGTGCCTCACCTATCCTTGGGTACCAACTTACGACTAAGGGACTCTGAACATATAATGTCATACTTTGGACATGAGCCACAATGAGAAAATTTGAGAACGTTGACTAAACATCAATATCAAATTGGGCCGACAAGGCCATCATAACTACTACAACTAGCAAACCAACAAAATATACATACAAGGCTTACAAGCCCAACATACTGCACTAACTGATGGATGTACTGTGATTGAAATAGGGCCCCGATATATCCATAATATATATATATATATATATATATATATATAAGATGAGCATAAAACTATAGACCCGACAATTCCAAAAGACGTGGAGCTTACCAATCAAGCTGAACTCTGGCAACACCTACTGAGGAGGTCTACTTGTCTGTCTGTCTAAACCTACACGCATGAAATGCAGCTTCCTCGGTAAAAGGGACGTCAGTAAGAAATAATGTACCGAGTATGTAAGGCAACATAATAACTGAAAGCTGAAACTGAATTGATAATATAATAACTGAAAACAAATGGGATTCAAAGATAATCTGAAGATATGTTTACCTACTGATACTGACTCAACTCTCTCAATATGATAAGTAAAATAGTTGTCCGGTCTTATAAGGCTCGGTATATATAACTGCTCTGCCATAGTAGGCTCTCTCATAAGCGCTCGGCCATACTAGGCTCTGTATCTCGACCATTCTAGGCTCGCTCATAGGCGCTCGATGACAGTAGACTCGGTATATAACTTACCATCTGATCTGAGGTTTCCAATAGGGGCCTGCCCACCGATTATAGCTCGATAGTGGTGAAAATACTGTAATATTGTGTGTGTATAAATATATTGTGTGTGTGTATATATATATGTGTGTATATATATATGTAGAACCTCTTCTCTCTTGACTGGAAGGAGACTACTCAATTGAATATAAAGTCCTAATAAGGGAGAATACTGTAACTTATGGGACTAGGATAATGTATATAAATTCGGGAGTATGAACTTCTGTTTATGCCTCGTTATCAAACACATGTAATTACGAGATCATGCCTAAATGAAGGAAGGGCTTAGACTTAACATACCTGAGCCGATTCTCTTGATAATCCCTCTAACATACTTCAATTGCGACAAATCACATAACAACAGATTAAAGTAAAGAAAACTCCGTATAATATTCTTGAGAAAGATTGCACCGTACTCCCTTAGAATCGCAAATCTCACTCTTTGAAGTTTCAAGTGAATTGATTAAGCTCCATCGTTACTTTGTAAGTCTTAGCAAGATTCCAATTCGGATTGTTTTCAAATACCAGATGAAAAGCTAGTCTTTCACTTTTTTTTAACTGGAGGAAGGCAATGCTGCACTAGAAAGACTCGCCAAAGAAGATCCATTTTTTTAATCTACACATTCTCTAAATATAAAGAAAACTTAATATCAATCATACAAGAAACGAAATCAATAGGGTTGTATCATCTTTTGCCCTTTTGGTAACATTCTTTTAACCAAATGAAATGAAGGTGCTCATTTCTTTAAATGTTGCCACCTTGCAAAGTGATTCAAGAGTCACATAGTTGTTCTTTAAACAAATACCCTTGGCTGCCACATTAATGCCTCCTTAAACTTATCCAAATATTCATCTATTTTTCTTAATCAATTTATTAATTCCCCCACTAATTCAATAATTTATCAATTACCCACATAATTAAGAATTATCTCAAATTACATAAAATACTACTCACTTTTAATACATTTCATACACTTTATTATCATGGCCATGTGGTACCTTGTATTGTACTAGTCTAAAAATACCGAGTATTTTAGCTTGGTCCGTATTTTATTCCAAAATGTCAAACTTCGATGAAATTCATTTTCTTCGATTTTATTACCCTCTCACTTTCACGAATTTACTTATCACTTATTTGAAATAGTATAACGCTTAAAATCTCAAAATAATGTCATTCCCGAACTTGTGTCGATTAATTACGATGAAACTTTAACGTACAAAAATACAGGATGTAACATCTCATTTTCGATCTTTCATCAATTTATTTATGGCACACTTTCACCTACGATAATATGGGACGTAACATTATTCTTCCCTTTGGAACATTTGTCCTCGAATGTTGACTTATGCACTTACCATTCTCATAACCCATAGCTCTTGCAAATACTTTGATACTCTTCTTTCCATTTAGGCAACTGTTCTTTGAATAAATTCAAAGGCCAGGGTATTCTCCCTTTTAGGCCTCTTTCTCACACCATGGTCCGTGGTTGGAATTCTTCCAATGTCGTAACTCTTGCTACTTTCTGTCATGCAGTCTGTACGACTTTTTCCTTATATGTGCGCCTATGCGACACTTCTCTCCTTTTTCCTCCAATTTTTAGCCAACTTCTAGGCCTCACTTTGTAAGCATACAGAGTTTGATAAGATGTCTCTCTGGGCATCTATAGGTATACTGAAGTTCTTTGCTCGATACTTTGTTGAACTTATGAATATTGTTATACCTTATTTCATAGACCCGTTTATCCATCTGTATGACCTTACTTCTATAACTCTTACTTTAATTTATCGTTACTGAGGTCTGCTACCAAACTCTAGGTTACTCTCGTTTCTTATCATATATGTATAAATCTAAGTCCTTTAATGCTTCTTCATCACTGTTCATCTTAAGAATGATGGTCTGATCTCATATCATAGTTTGTAACTTTTATCCAACCATTGTTGATTCACCTTAATATCGATAACTTGACCTCTTATGTGCACTACCACTAGGGCTCACGTCTCATTGGGGAACATCTGAATGAGCACTTTTGTCACGCCCCAAATTCGGGGGCGATGGCATGCTTCCATAATCGTATTTCATAGCATCCCAACATGATTCATCCTATGGGGGTTATTCTAATCCGGTACAACTTATGACATCCCCCCCCCCCCTTTTCAAATCATAACTCAATCGAAGGCCTAAATGTCATCCTTTATTTATCACAATTACACCCTTATTCTATTACTAGGGCAACATTTCATCTCTTCTAAATGCTATTAGTATTAGACTCCTTTGAGTTTATTCAGGCTATGCTAAACTTTCTATAACTTAGAGAAACCATTAGCTCTCTTGTTTTCATGGGCTTAATCCTTAGGACTTATACATTTCTCGTCACCTTCTGACCCGCCCTTTCTTATCCTTACTCATGTCATAAAACCTTGTCGCTTTACTATACTTTAGCTTGCGACCTATATATATCTATTTATACTAATCGCAGTCTCCCTTCAACTTGTTTGCACCATAGATTTCTTCATGTTATTCTGGAACGTCAAGCGAGACATAACATCGTCCTCAAACTCTTTTTTACTCTTTTAATTAGACCTCTTGATACCTAGAAACAATAGGCCGGAAGATAAGCTACTGACGACGCCGCTATCATACATGGATACTGAATCCTAGCACATCTAGCCCTCTATCTGAAGTATGGGTTATCCAGAACCTTCTGAACTTTAGTATCTCATACATTGTTCACCTTTACCTTACTTACCTTAAAATATCGCCTCACATCTTCTATCTCTTTCATGACCTCCCTTCCACATATGTATAATACACATCCACGACTTGAAGCTCTATTACAATACTTGCAACTCTGGTGTATACACAATCTGGTGGGAGCTTCATACTGACTTCTTATGAAGTTGATACTCTTCTAGCTGGCTTTATCGTAGATCCGTTGTAGAATATGTTTGTTGTACTATCTCTCTTGTTGTGGACCCCTCATAGAAGAAGCGCATCCGCTTCTGTATAATCTTGTGTGCATTTGCGAACATCCCCCCGCCAGGCCAACCTCGCATGTGCGGTCATGCGCAACAAAGGCCGCACATGCGGACAATCCAACCGCAGATGCGAAAACACCAAAAGCCAAAAGCTTCAGCAAGGCAACAAGTCCAAACATGATCCGCCATTCATCTAAAACACACCTAGGTCCCCTAGGACCCCATCTAAACATACCAACTAGTCTAAAAAAAATAACACAAACCTACTCGAGGACTCAAATCATACCAAATAACATCAAAACTACGAGTTGCATCCCAATTCAAGCCTAAGAGAACTAATCAACTTTCCAAATCCAAAACTTACGCCGAATAAGCCTAAACAACTCTGAATGACCTCAAATTTTGCATGCAAGTCTCAAGTGACACAACAGACCTATTCCAACTCAAAACTAAAATCCGAACCCGGTATCAATAAAGTCAACTCTCGGTTAAGCCTCTTAACTTTCCAAACCTTCAACTTTCCAAAGTTAACTCTCAGTCAAATCTCTAAACTTTCCAATGTTCGCCAAAAACTATCGCACCAACCTATGGACCTCCAAATTCAAATCAGGACATACGTCTAAGTCCAAAATCACCATAAAGAGATATTGAAACTATCAAAACTCCATTCCAGAATTGTCTATATAAAAGTCAAATTTCGGTCAACTCTTTCAACTTAAGTTTCCAACCTTGGGTCTAAGTGTCTTAATTCACTCTGAAACTTCCTCGAAACTAAACCAACCACCCCGGCAAGACACGAAACCTCAAAGTTATATACATTATATTGTTAGTGTAATTACTTTTTACATAATCAATTCGTCTTTATCTGTTATAACAGTAATCTGTTTCATTTTCAATATTGCAAAATCTACATTTTAAGGAAACCTACCTTTAAATATCAGTAGAGTGGCCTGATAGTATAAAATTCTTTTTGCATTAACAATGTCTATAACTTAGTAATAGAAAGGATGATTTTTTGTTTTGGGGGAGGGAGAGGGGTGAGCTCGACATAAAATGGTTCCTTAACGGGTAACTATAAACACCCAATATGATAGCTTCTGAATATCACATAAGCACTGATTCTTCTTTAAAGAAATGGCATAATAATTTTGTACATACGTGGAAAGAGTTAACTAATCGTCAACTCAACGCTTATATTTGATGCGCACACAGCCTAGCTTTTAATTAGGCATATACAAAAGGACGATTATGTGTTTCCAACGTGAGGGGTTCTAATTTAAAGGAATTGATGCTTTCTTCCAAGATTTAGGATGACATCTCTAAGTACTAATAAAAGTACAAGTCTAGATAAAAAGATAGGAATATGTTTTACACAAAAAATAAGTAAAAGATGGTCATGAAAGTGATAACTGAGGTATGAAAGTAAAAGGTTTTCCAACTAACACTTTAATATGGGCAGTTATCAATTCACTAGTTTGGTTATGCTACTTTTGCAACAATAGTCATTATCAATAGATGTCTTGAGGTTAACTTTGATATATGCTAAAAAGATACTTTCTTTTTTAAATTTTGTGCTCAGCTAAATACAGTCATATAAAATGATATGGCAGAATAATAATTAACTTAACTAAGTTTATTAGGGCTGCTATGTGCCGTAGAGAACGACAAGTTTTGCAGCTCATTTACCAGCTATATTGCTTTAAATTTAGTAACGGCCCAGTCGGTTGTTTTGAAAATTAGCATTTTATTTGGTGACTTAAGGTTTCGAGAAGCTTCGTATCATGTATTATGATTTGCGTGTGTGGTCGAGTTCGATTTTTGGATGATTCGGGGTTAATTTGAAAGAATAATTATTGTTTTAGAAGCTTAGGTGAAAAGAGTTAACCGGGTTTTACTTTTATGTAGACGACTCCGAAATGATATTTTTATGATTCCAATAGTTTCGTATGGTGATTCTGGAATTAGGAGTATGCCTGGATTTGGAGGTCTGTAAGTTTATTTGATGCATTTTGGCGAAAATTGGAATGCTGAAATTTGGAAGGTTGAGAGATTTGACCGGGAGTTGACCTTGTTGATATCGGGTTTGAATTTTGGTTTCGGGAGATGGTATAAATCCGTTAAGTCATTTGGGACTTGCATGCAACATTTGAAGTTATTGCGAGTTGATTTCAAATGATTCATCGCGAGTTGTAGAAGTTGAAAGTTCATAAGTTCATTAAGTTCGATTTGAGGTACGATACATAGTTTTGACGTTGTTTGGTGTGATGTGAGGAATCGAATAGGTCCTCATTATATTATAGAACTTGTTGGTAAGTCCGGACGAGGTCCGGGGGGCCCCGAATGTATTTCGGACGAGTTCCGGATCATTTGGATCATGTTGGGTGAAGCTGGTTTTGGTAGAGATCTGGTGTGGTTGCACCTGCGGACCACTAGGCGCAGGTGCGGTGGTCGCAAGTGCATTGGTCGCACGTGCGGATGAGAAGATGTAGAAGCAAAATGATGGGGAGTTGAGGTTTTGCGCATTTGCGATGTTACTCCCGCAGATGCGGCTCTGCAGGTGCGGGTGTGTATGCGCATGTGCGGTTATGAGCTTGATTGGAAGTCCCTGCACATGCAGAGTTTCATCGTAAAAGAGGCTTCGCCGATGCATTTTGTTATTCGCAGATGCGACACCGCATATGCGTCTTCGACGCAGGTGCGGTCATTTGGGATTTTAGTTGTTTGCTCATTTGCGATGAGTATTCCGCAGATACATCTTCGCATATGAGACTGTGAGTCCGCAAAAGCGGAAGTGCTGAAGAATGTTTATAACTCGAGGGTTTGATTATTTTTATCATATCTTGAGTTGTAGACCTCAATATTGGACGATTTCAGAGGGGTTCTTCACGTGTTGGATTGGGGTAAGTGTTCTTTACGCGGATTTGATTATATTTCATGATTTCATCTTTATTTTTATCATTAAATTAGAGATTTGAATTGGGAGAAAATGAGAATTTTTGTAAGAACTTTCAAAAATGTAAAATAATGATTTAAAGGTTGATTTTATATCGGAATTGGATAATTTTGGGGTGGCTGGACTCGTATCGGAATGTGTGTTCGAAGATTGAAAATTTTGTCGGGTTCCAAGGTGTGAGCCCGAGGTTGACTTTTTGGGTTATCTTTTTAGCTTTCATTAAAGATCGAAGCTTTATTATCTGAAGTTATTTTCTATGATTTTTATTTATGATTTTAAGTTATTCGACTAGATTTGCACCGTCCGGAGGTTGTTTCACACGAGAAGGTCATTTTAGAGTATCAGTTTAGCTTCCTTGAGGTAAGTATCTTGCCTAACTTTGTGTGAGGGAAACTAACCCTTAGGATTTGAGTCCTTTGTGTTATGTGATGGTCGTGTACACGAGCGTGAAGAGTGCATACTCGGGCTTATATGTGGAAATTGACCGGTTTACACTCTTAGGCTTCTTTCATGTACTTATTTGGAATTTTTAGCACATGATACATCTTTTATTTTTCATGTCTACTATCACATGCTTTATTTGAACTTGTTGTTACATGTCATATTCTTTACTTGTCGAGTTTGCTCTTAGATGCTTTATTTGAAGCTGTTATCACTTTTCTTCTAATGTGATTTATTTTATTGTGGAGTTACTATTAGTTGAAATTGTTGTTACATGATATTCTTTTGTTGTCGAGTTATTTTCATGCATTTAGATGTAGTACTAGTTCGTGCCATCTCTTTCATTGTTTTCCTAATTCATACACTAAAATTCCGAAGTCTACCATTTCATAGAAATAATTTCACTATCGAGTTTATCCTTAAACAATTAATTGGATTTGAGGTTATCGAAAGACATTAATCTAGTTTAATTGAAGTTGTGTTTAAAAGGGGTGTTGTTCCTTGTTGAGTTACTTTCTCGTTTATTTTTTTGTTATTGAGATTCCATACACATTGTGTTTGAGAAATGGGCTATTTATTGTGAAAATATTGATATTGTTAGATCTTTGGAAAGGTTGTGGCCTATGGGCACTTATGGTACGGTTTGATATGACGTGTTGTTGTGATGTTACCACATGTGAATTACTGTGCGGTTTGGTTGCTATTATACGGAGTATAAGGGTGGCATTTCACCGTTATTGTTACACAGAGTGTAAGGATGGTATTTCACTATTGTTGTTATGCGGGGGAATAAGGGTGGAATCTCACTATTGGTTAATGTACAGAGTGATACGAGTGGCAATTGTGTTATTGTCCAGGAGGAGCGATAAGGATGGCTATTATACGGAGTGATACGGGTGGCTATCAGAGTGATACAGGTGGCTAATGATATTGTCAGGGCGGAGTGATACGGGTGGCTATCAACAGACAAGGGTGGCAATGTAGGGATGATGTGTGATAGCATGAGGACATTGTGTTGGTGATTTTCGTATGATGATGTGCTTTTCATTGTGTATTCCATACACCTTACGTGACTTGTTATGTTGCTTTGATGAGATACTCGATGTCTTAATATTACTTGTTTGCTTGGGCTGTAGTAGTACACTTACACAAGCATACATCGTAGCATGCCACTTATACTAGCTCAGGAGTATGAAACTTGACATTTATTAATCATGCACATGTGTTCTTGTATTATCTGTATTAAAGTTGCTATTGAGCCTATGACCATGTCGGGTGGACTAATTGTGAGCTTGTGACCATGTCGGACGTACTGAGATATTGGAACGTGAGTTGTCCGTGTTGTGATTTGAGATATGTGCACAAGGTTCCATGAGCATAGGATGGTGGGTTGAGACCCGTGACTCGTGACTATGAGATGAGGTATCACATAGTGATTTCGTTGTGAAACTTGTGTAAGAACTGCTTGATTAATCGGTTGTCCTATGTGTTCCTTACCTTACAATGTTCTTATTGCTTTACTATTTATGTAACTTGTTGATTCTTGTTGCCATTTACTGATTTCTTATTTCCATTATTAGCTTTATACTTATGTACAGAACATGTTATTTTGTCTAGTGAGTGTCTTGACTTGTACCTCGTCACTACTCCACTGAGGTTAGTCTTGATATTTATTGGGTACCTATAGTGGTGTACTCATACTACACTTCTGTGCATTTTTGATATCAGACTCGGGCAGAGTCAGCTTGTTGATCACGAGGATTCAAGGTAGAGCTACTTGGTCGTCGCAGTCCCTTGGAGTCTTTTCCTTACATTGTACTGTCATCTTGTCATTTGAACAGTATTGTTTTTCAATCTTTGAGTTAATTCCATGTATTTTGCTAGAGTTTATGACTATGTATTACCATTCTTGAGAGGTTGTTATGATCAATGTCGCGTAGGCTCATTTTTCTCTTGTTTCGATATTCATATTGCACTCTGTCTCAAATAATCATTGTTTAAAAAATTTGTTTAATTGTTATAGTAATCGGCTTACCTAGTATTAGAGAGTAAGTGCTATCACGACATCACACATAAGGAGTTTGGGGTCGTGAAAAGTTGGTATCAAAGCTCTAGGTTCGTAGATTCTATGAGTCACAAGCGAGTTTAATATAGTCTTATGTATCGGTACAGATACGTCTGTACTTATCTTCAAGAGGCTATGGAACTATTAGGAAAATTCCACTTCTTTCATTCTTGTCGTGCGGATTTGTTGATTTTGAAGTTTGAGCCTTTGTATCTCTATTCTCTCACAGATGGTGAGAACACGTGCTACCGGATCAGCTGAGCAGACACCCATGCCCTTGCTAGAGTTGCGAGAGGTCAAGGTCGAGGTAGGGTCCAAGGAGGGAACGTTCCGTAGCTAGAGCACCTGCCAGAGCAGCATTTGAGGAGACTCCAGTAGCTCCGGTTGATGGACATGTACCGAAGGAGCCTATTGTTACCCCCAGACTTCAGGAGAGTTTAGCGCAGTTCCTGAGCATGTTTGGTACATTAGCTCAAGTGGGATTGATCTCTACTTCACCAAATACTTCACAGATTGGTGGAGGAGCTCAAACTCCCACTGCCCGTACTCTAGAGCGGCAGACTCATATTGATCAGGTTTCGGGTGTGATGCCGGTATAGCCTGTTATTCAAGTTCAGCCTGAGATCAGTCTAGGGGCATTAGAGGAGGAGCAGAAGAGTCTTAAGAGGTTCAAGAGGTATAGTCCAACTACTTCCAGTGGCACAACTACTTAGGATGAACATAGATTTCTAGAGAAATGTCACTGCATTCTCGCACCATGGGTTTTGTAGAAGTGAGCGGGGTTTCTTTTACTACATTTCAGCTGTCGGGAGCAGCATATGAGTGGTGGCAGGTTTATGAGGAGGGTAGACCAGCCGATGCAACACAACCAACTTGACCTCAGTTGTCAGAGATGTTTTTGAGGGGGTTTGTTCCCCAGATCCTCCGGGATGTGTGGCGCATAGAGTTCGAGCAGTTGCGTCAAGGCACCGTGACAGTGTTAGAGTATGCCATCAGGTTTAGTGAGTTATCCTGTCATGCATCTACTTTGGTTCCTATAGCCAGAGTGCGAGTTTGCAGATTTATCGAGTGGCTCAGTTATGGTCTTAGATTCAGCATGGCTCGAGAGTTGTAGACTGATACTCCATTTTAGCAGGTTATAGAGATTTCCAGGAGGTTAAAGCGTATTCATGTGATGAGAGGGAGGATAAGGAGACCAAGAGGTCTCAAGGTTCTAGATCATTTAGTGGATTCTATGCTTCAGCTACGACCCATTATGGCGGAGGCTCGGGCAGTCGGCCAGTAAAGTACGCACTTCAGACTACTTGTGGTGCTCTAGTTAGTCGGGGTACTCATGTGTGACAATAATATTTTAGTGCACCACCAACACGGGGTTCCTACAACGGTTATTCCAATTATCCGGCACAGACTCAGTACGAGCAGCCACGCCCGCAGATGGGTTGTTATGAGTGTGGTGATACTAGGCACATCATGAGAGATTATCCTAGACTCAGGAGGGGAGGATTTCTTCAGAGCACTCAGGCTATGGGCTCCATTCCAGTTGCTACTCCACCTGCACAACCAACTAAGGGTGGAGGACATGCGGGTAGAGGGCACCCTAGAGCGGGAGGCCCGACCCGTTGATATGATTTTCATAGTAGGAGTGAGGTTGCTACACCAGATGGTATCATTACTAGTATGGTTTCGATTTGTTATAGAGAAGTGTTATTCTTATTTTGATTTGGTTCTGCTTATCCGGATGAGTCCTCCTATTTTGCTTCATATATGGATAAGTTTCATGATTCTTGCACTCTCCTTATGTGTTTACCTATGCTGGGAGATTCTATAGTGGTAGCCCTTGTCTATCATTTTGTTTTGTTCACTATTCAGAGCTGTGAGACTAGAAGGGAATTTTTGTTACTCATTATGGTAAGTTTTGATGTGATTTCTGGATGGTTTGGTTTCAATTTGAGATTTAGGTGCTCTACCGGTATGGGAAGTCCGTTACATGTTGTGACTTTTTTGCGGAACTGAGTTAGTGGAAGGTTTCAATTGGCATGATGTGTGTTCTACTTATAATTCAGAATTGAGGATGGGATCCTCGCATTTTTTTGTGGTTTGGTATGTTTGAACCGGGCTGCGTGACGGGGTGGAGTTATATTAGGATGAGATCCTTGTGATCAGTTCATATGTTTTGATTATCCCTTATGGAATTTATTCGTAGTATGGTATGATAAGGAGTTGTGTATGTCAGACTTGTTTAATATTTCTCTCATGTGTTTCTCCTTGATAATCAGTTATATTCGTGTTGTGCTTATTGGGTTTTAGCTTGCGAGATGTGTGCCCAGGTGGCATTAGATGTGACTTGTTTATTTGAGTGAATGGTTATGGGATCTTTATGGTTCTTGCATCGTTGTTAGTGTATTGAGGGTTTGGAACAGGGTTCTAGTTGGTATAAGGTTAATTGCCGGTGTAGGATTTGATTAGGGGTAACTATGGTGGTCAGAGATGTTTTTATGAGAATATGGGTGATGTATAACTCCAGGTGGTCAAACCTTGTGGGTGTATGCATGAGCTATGACAGCTGGTTGAGGTTGATACAATGTGTTTATGCGGGAACGGGTCTTTAGGAAGATTTTGATGGTGAAAATTTTGGTTCTAAGGCTTATCGGTGTGAATGGAATGAATAATTTTCAGTTGAGATGCTGTTGTCGGGGCTATATCAATTCGGGTGACATGGATCACCTGCAAGTATATGTATGGTGAGTTCATTAAGTGATTTGATGACTTCAGAATGGTCCGTGGTACGTTCGAGGACGAACATTTATTTAAAGGGGGAGAATGTAACGACTCGATCAGTCATTTTGAAAATTAGCATCCCGTTCGGTGACTTAAGGTGTTGGTTAACTTCATAACATGTATTACGACTTGCGTGTGTGGTCGAGTTCGATTTTCGGATGATTCGGAATTAATTTGGAAGAACAATTATTATTTAGAAGCTTAAATGAAAAGAGTTGATCGGAGTTTGAATTTTGTGTAGACGAATTCAGAATGACATTTGGATGATTCCAATATCTTCGTATGGTGATTTTGGACTTAGGCGAATGCCTAAATTTGGATTTGGAGGTCCGTAGGTTGATTTGATGCATTTTGGCGAAAATTGGAAAATTCAAGTTTTGGAAGGTTGAGAGGTTTGACCGGGAGTTGATCTTGTTGATATGTTTAGATTTCGGTTCTGGGAGTTGGTATAGCTCTGTTATTTCATTTGGGAGTTGCATGAAATATTTGAGGTTATTCCAAGTTGATTTGAATTGATTCGGCGCGCGTTGTAGAAGTTGAAAGTTCATAAGTTCATTAAGATCGATTTGAGATAGGATTCATTGTTTTGACGTTGTTTGATGTGATGTGAGGCCGTGAGTAGGTCCGCATTATTTTATGCAACTTGTTGGTAAGTTAGAACGGGGTCCCGGGAGCCTCAAGTGTGTTTCAGACGAGTTTCAAATCATTTGGATCATGATGGGTGAAGCTGGTATAGGTAGAGATCTGGTGTGGTTGCACCTGCAGACCACTGGGCACAGGTGCGGCAATTGTAGGTGCGGACGAGAAGGCGCAGAAGCAAGATAATGGAGAGTTGAGGTTTTACACATCTGTGATGTTACTCCCCTAGATGCGGCTCCACAGGTGCGTTTATGAGCTGGATTGGAAGTCCCTGGAGATGCAGGGTTTTGTCGCAAAAGAGGCGTGCAAGTGCATTTTGTTGTTCGCATATGCGACATCGCATATATGACATCGCAGATGCGGTGTCTTGGAAGCATGTGCAGTGGGATTAGTTGTTTGTGCATTTGCGATGAGTATTCCGTAGATGCGGCTTCACCTATGCGACTGTGAGTTCGCAAAGGTGGAACGGCTAGGCAGAATGTCTATAACTGGAGGGTTTGCCTATTTTTATCATATCTTTAGTTTAAGACCTAGGTTTTGGGCGATTTTGGAGGGATTCTTCACATTTTGGATTGGGGTAAGTGTACTTTACCGGGATTCGATTATATTTCATGATTCAATCTTTATTTTTATCATTAAATTAGAGATTTGAATAGGAGAAAATGAGATTTTTTGTAAAAACTTACAAAAATGTAAAATGATTGTTTGAAGATTAATTTGATGTCGAAATTGGATAATTTTGGTATGGTTGAACTCGTATAGGAATGGGTGTTTGGTGTTTTTGAATTTTTTCAGGTTCCGTGGTTTGGCCTAGGGTTGAATTTTTGGTTTGACTTCTTAGCTTTCATTAAAGATCAAATATTGTTATCATGAATTGTTTCCTATAGTTTTTGTTTATGATATTAAGTTATTTTGGCTATATTTGAGCCATCCGAGGGTTGTTTCACACGAGAAGGTCATTTTATAGTATCAATTTAGCTTCTTTGAGATAATTATATTGCTAACTTCATGTGGGGAAAACTACCTCTTAGTATTTGAGTCGTTTGTGTTATTTGTGTTATGTGAAGGCCGTGTACGCGAGGTGACAGGTAGGTACTCGGTCTTATATGTGGAAATTGACCAGTTTAGACTCTTAGGATTCTTTCATGCACTTAATTGGAATTGTTAGCATATGCTATATCTTTTATTCGTCATGTCTAGTATCACATGCTTTATTTTGAAGTTGTCGTTACATGTCACATTCTTTACTCTTCAAGTTAGCTCTTATATGTTTTATTTGAAGTTGTTATCACTTTTATTCTAATGTAATTTCTTTTATTGTGGAATTACCATTAGTTGAAATTGTTGTTTATGAGTTATTTTCATGCATTTAGACGTAGTATTAGTTCGTGTCAGTTCTTTCATTGTTAGCCTAATTCATACACTAGAATTCCGAAGTCTTACCATTTCATAGAAATACCTTCACTATTGAGTTTATCATTACACAATTAATTGAATTTGAGGTTATCGAAAGGCATTAATCTAGTTTAATTGAAGTTGTGTTTAAAGGGGGTTTTGTTCCTTGTTGAGTTATTTCCCATTTATTTTGTTGTTATTTAGATTCCACACACTTGTGTTTATTTAGATTCCACACACATTGTGTTTGATCCATGGGCAATTTGTTGTGGAAATATTGATATTTGTGGATCATTGGAAAGGCTGCAGCCTATGGGCACTTGTGGTACAAGTTGATATGTTGTGTTGTTGTGACATTAGCACATGTGAATTTTTATTTGGTTTGGTTTTTGTTATGGAGAGTATAAGGGTGGCATTTCACCGTTGTTGTTATGTGGAGTGTAAGATTGGCATTTCACCGTTGTTCTTATGCGGGGCATAAGGGTGGCATCCCACTGTTGCTGAATGTACGGAGTGGTATGTGTAGCTATTGTGTTATTGTCCGGGCGGAGCGATAAGAGTGGGTACTATATGGAGTGATACGGGTGTCTATCAGAGAGATAAGGGTAGCAATGTCAAGGATGATGTGTGATGGCTTGGGGACATTGTGTTGGTGATTTTCGTGTGATAGTGTGGTTTTCCTTATGTATGCCATACACCTTACATCACTTGTTGTGTGGTTTTGATGAGCTACCCGGTATCTTTATATTACTTGTTGACTTGGGCTGCAGTAGTACACTCACACAAGCATACACAGTAGCATGCCACCCGATGTCTTTTAATGTTGCTATTGAACATGTGACCTTTCCTGGTGGATTATGATTGTGATCCCGTGACCATGCAAGGCGGATTGTGAATGTGAGCCTGTGATAATGCTGGGGGATTAAGATATTGGGACGTGAGTTGTCCGTACGGTTGTGATTTGAGATGTGGGCACAAGGTGCCGTGAGCATAGGATGGTGAGCATATGATGGTGTATCATAGAGTGAGTTCGTTGTTAAACTTGTGTTAGAACGACTTGATTAATTTGTTGTCCTTTGTGTTCTTTATTTTATTTCAATCATACCTCACAATGTTCTTATTGCTTTACTATTTATGTCACTTGTTTATTCTTGTTGCCATTTACTGATTTCTGCACTCCCGAGATACCGTCTCGTAGTCCCAAAAGTAAATATACAAGGAGATCTCCCAAGGTACCGCCTCGTAGCAAAGTAAATGTGCAGGGGGATCTCCCGAGGTACTGCCTCATAGCCCCAATAGTAAATATGTAGGGGAATCTCCTGAGGTACCACCTCGTAGTCCCAAAAGTATAAAAACAACTCAAATCAGTTGAAAACAACAATTAAAAGCAAGAATTCTACAATTAAGGCTGATACAAATCAAGGAAAAACAAAAATTCAACTAAACATGCTGCACAAAGTTCAAATAAGCATTTAAGACACATAAACATATATTAGAAAAAATAGTATGACTACACATGCTAGTATAACACATTTAAGATGTAACATGCTACCATTCACTGAAAAACCGGATTTTACAACCATTAGCCCATGTACGCACTCGTCATCTTGCGTACACGGCGCTCACATATCACAGAAGTATCACAACAGTACCAAATCTTAAGGGGATTTCCTCCATACAAGATTAGGCAAGCCACTTACCTCGAACTAAGCTCAATCACTCAACAAGAACGCCTTTTCCTTGACTATCCGACTCTTAATGGCCAAAAACTAGCCAAAAACGATCGCATACTATAAATACAAATATAATAAACTAATCTGATTAGTGAAATCAAGACTTTAGCAAGAATTTTGAAAATCACCCCAAAACTTTAACCTGGGCCCACATCTCGAAATTGGGTAAAAGTCACAAAATACGAACACCCATTCACCCACGAGTTCACTTGTACAAAAATTACTCAAATCCGATACCAAAATATCAATCAAAACTCAAAAATATTTTTGAAGAACCTTCCAATTTTTCCAATTTTTCTCAACTCAAATTCGAAATTAAATGATGGAATTAACGATATATTAGTAGAATATAACCAAAGCAAGTGAAGAATCAATACCCAATCTATGCCTCTGAAAATCACTCAAAATGTCTGAGCTATCTATATCAAGTTTAGATAAAAATGGCTAAACCCTCGTTTTTGAAATGTTATAGTCTTCCCAGACATTTCCTTCTTCGAGAACGTGGAAGACACTTCACATTCGTGAAGCACAAAATTGCTTCAGTCCTAATTTCTTCATCGCGAACATGATGGCCCACTCGCGAACTGGAGCTCACGCAGCCTGACCCTACGCAAACGGGGGACACTCATCGCGAACGCATAGGCAAATTGTCCGGAGACCCTGTAGACCAGTTTTCTCTAAGGGAACGCGAGACCCTCATTGCGAACACGTAGACTTATCCCCTCAAATCTTTTCGAATACGGAACCTTCATCGCGAATGTGAATCACAAATCATCTCCTGCCTCCAGCTCCCCTTCGCAAACGCAGTACTCCCCTCGCGAACGCGAAGAAGGAACTCATACAAGTCCCAAACTAGTTCGTTAACCATCCAGAATCCACCCGAGGCCCCCGGGACCTCAACCAAACATACCAACAAGTCGTAAAACATCATGGAAACACAATAGATCCTTCAAATCATACCAAACAACGCTAAAAATACGAATCACACACTAATTCAAACATAATGAACTTGAAACTTCAAACTTTTAGAACCGATGCCGAAACCTATCAAATCACGTCCGATTGACCCCAAATTTTGCACACAAGTCATATTCGACATTAAAGACCTACTCTAACTTCTGGAATCGAAATTCGACCTCGATATCATAAGGCCCACTTGCAGTCAAACTTCCCAATGGGCCAATAAACCTTGGGCTCAGCTTTCCCTTCTTTCTGAACCTCATAACACTCTTCATGGGTGGCACCCGCAGCAGGATATGCTATCCAACCATGAATGCAATATCGCGAACCTTCTAATCCACATAAATCTTCTGTCTGGACTGGGCTGTGTGAAGTCGATGGTGAATCACCTTAAACTTCTCCAAAGCATCCTGAACCAAGTCTGTTCCCAATAACCTAGCCTCTCCTGACTCGAACCAAACCTCTGGTCACCGACACCGCCTACCATACAGTGCCTCATATGATGCCATCTGAATGCTCGATTGATAAGTGTTGTTGTAGGAAAACTCCGCAAGTGGCAAGAATTGATCCCAAGAACCTCCAAACTCCATCACACACGCACGGAGCATATCCTCTAGTACCTAAATAGTGCGCTCGGAGTACCTACCTCATGCTATACGACCCTCCAGATACGTGATGTAAACTGCGTACCCCGATCAGAGATGATAGATACTGGAACGCCATGAAGCCTACCAGTCTCACAGATATAAACTCGAGCCAGCTTCTCGGAAGAATAGGTAGTCATCGCAAGAATGAAATGAGCTGACTTGGTTAGCCTATCCACAATCTCCCAAACTGCATCAAACTTCCGCTGAGTCTGTGGAAGCCCAACAACGAAATCTATAATGATATGCTCCCATTTCCACTCAGAAATCTCTAACTTCTGAAGCAATCCACCTGGTCGCTGATGCTCATACTTCACCTGGGTGCAGTTTAGACATCGAGCTACATATTCAACTATGTCCTTCTTCATTCTCCTCCACCAATAATGTTGTCTCAAGTCCTGATACATCTTCACGGCACCTGGATGAATAGAGTACCACAAACTGTGAACCTCCTAGAGAATCAACTCACGCAAACCATCTACATTGGGCACACATAGCCTGCCCTACATCCTCAATGGACCATCATCTCCAATAGTGACCTCATTCACATCACTGTGCTAAACCGTGTCCTTAAGGACAAGAAGATAGGGTCATCATACTGACTCTCCCTGATATGATCATAAAGAGAAGACCGAGAGACCATACAAGCCAACACTCGACTCGGCTCAGAAATATCCAATCTAACAAACTGGTTGGCTAAGGTCTGAATATCCAATGCCAATGGCCTCTCTGCTGCTGGTAGATATGCTAAGCTCCCCAAACTCTCTTCCCGGTGACTCAAGGCATCGGCCACCATATTGGCCTTCCCGAGATGGTACAAAATGGTGATATCATAATCCTTGAGAAGCTCCAACCACCTCCGCTGATGCAAGTTAACATCTTTCTGTTTGAATAAATGCTGGAAACTTCGATGATCGGTGTAGATCTCACAACGGACACCGTACAAATAGTTTCGCTAAATCTTCAAGGCATGGACAATAGCTGCTAACTCAAGGTTGTGGACATAACCGTTCTTTTCATGCACCTTCAGCTATCTGGAGCGTAGGCAATCACCCTATCTAAGTTGTTGTTCCTCATATGTAGGAGGGTAATACTTCTTGAACCTCGCATGTCTAAGTTGTTGTTCCTCATATGTTGCTGCCCTAACCACGGGCTGAACTGGGATAACATGTTGTGTTGGCATGACACCTGGAACCTGACCAACATGGACTCGCTGATCCTCCCCCGATCTTTGAAGTAGCTAGTGCAACTGGAATCAACCCTGCTTGTGCCAATGTACCAAACATGCTCAGGAACTATACTAAAGTCTTCTAAAGTCCCGGAGTAGCAATAGGAGCCTACGATACATGTCCCCCAACCGAAGCTACTAGCGGCTCCTCAACTGTTGCTCTGATAGGTGCTCTAGCTGCGACATGTGTTCCTCCTCAGCCTCAGCCTCTGCCTTTTCCCCAGCCCCTAGAAACACCGGCTCTGGGACAATGTCACAAGTAACTACAACTTGTGTCCTTACCATCATTGAGAGAATAAAATGACAAAGGCTCAAACTCCTAGATGAATAATTCCGCACGATAGGAATGAAAGAAGTGAAAATGTCCTAATAGTTTCTTAGCCTCTCGAAGATAAGTACATACATCTCCTAACCAATTCGCAAGACTCTACTAGACTCGCTTATGACTTGTAGCACCTGCGAACCTAGTGCTCTGATACCAACTTGTCACGACACCGTTTTCCCTTCGTAGAATGGCGTGACGACACCTAGTCTTAGGGACTAGGTAAGCGTAACACTGACATAATTAATAGCAAAAATTAAACCAACAACACTTAAATATGAAATAGAAATCTCTATACAAAAGTTACAATCCCAAAATCGGTAGTACAAGTCATAAGCTCTACCGAGTTTGCTAAAAAATCCCTAAATACAGCTTCTTCCGGAATAGAAATAAATAGTACAAGAGAAAGTTTTAGAATGTGACTTCGAGGCCTGCGAACACGACGACAGTTTACCTTGAGTCTCCACAACAATACTCGACCAGCTAGCTAATAACCAACGAAAATCGAGGGCACCTGGATCTGCACAAAAATAGCAGAAGCACATCCTGAGTACACCACATCTGTACATAGTAAGTATCAAGAATAACCTCGGTGGAGTAGTGACGAGGAAAATTCAAGACACCCACTGAACTATAAAACCCGAACAAGTATAAATATAGAACTCACATGGTACAATATCAATATAAAGTTAGGCATGATGAAAAAATAATACAGTGTTTGTAATATGAATTAAAAGCAACAGTTAGCAACAAGACACAAGAGGTAATATCACCGCAGAGTAAGCTGAACACAATTCAAATCCGGTGAAATAAAATAAAGGAAAACAAGTGACAACTCAATAGGAACAACCGTGTTCGCACCAGATGTATATACGAATTTCCACAAGGTACCAAAACTTAAAATCACAAATCATAGGTCCTAATTCGTGAACCCTATTCACTTGGCATCTTGTGTCCACATTACAATTCATTACAGCACAGGTGACTCACATGCCAATGGAGCGGCAATATCTAATATCTGTACGGGCCACTCACATGAAATAATAATAATGACTCATGACTACACACACAACTCACGTGCCAACCGGATAACTCACGTGTCAAAACATCAGGGTTCATCTTCTTAGACCGATATGGGTAATTTATTTATGTGTATGCTTGTGCAAGTGTTCTACCAAAATTCAAGTCAACAAATAAGAATAGAGATAATGACTAGCACATAAGAAACGATCACCACAAAATGAATAGTGTAATAAAGACAGTAATGAAATTGAAACCACGAATAATATAACAAGATTAGCTACATAGAGCTAAGAAATAGTGCAACACTCTGAAAGACAATTAATAATATGCTAAGGAAATAACGATCAAAGTCAATTACAAAAAAATAGGGAAATGTCAAGAGTCACTACTAGATAGCACATCATAGTCTCAAATCATAGAATGAATCACAATCTTTCCTTATATCACCACGGGGGCCTTTACATTTAGTTTTGAAAATCATTTTTCCGAAATAGCATCCCGCATTTTAGCCCACCTTATCACACCACATGGCTTCTAGTAGTTTGCCTACTAGCCACGTGTATCAAGCCACACCTTATCTGAGTGCATGCCTTTTAACACCCAGACCTTATACCACCGGATGCGTATCAATATCACAACGTATCTCAAATCGCACCTCAAGTGCCAAAAATCACAATTTTCCAGAGAAACCAAGTAATAACAAAATTTCACAATAAGGAGCCCACACTCAATCACAGTGTACGGCAGCAACAACTACAGCAATAACACGAGAATAAGTCAAGTAAACCATCGGAAGAACTTTAGAACACAAAGAAACAGAAAGACGAGCTCACAAGGAAAGACGCAACAGGGTATAGTGGTCTTAACAAGAATAGCTCAACCAGGGTGAGATAATGTGTAACAATGATTCCACAAAAGTACAATTCAACGACAAGAGAGATAGCATGAACCAATGACCCCAATTAAGAATACGTCAACAATAAAAGGGATAACAAACATCAATTAAGGCTAAGCAATTACGGAAGAGATAATAGTAAATTTCAATTAAGGTTACGCAAATTACGGAATAGATACTAATAACTTCAATTAAGGTTAAGAAATTACGGAAAGGATAGGATGACAATAAAAGAGGCAACAACTTTAGTTAAGGCACATAAGAGTTTAATCGGCAATAAGGGTAGACCGTGAAGCAATTAACTCCAAATAAGACATGTAAGAGTAAATTTAGTAAATGGGGGATTTAACATGATAAACAACTTCATATCTAATGAACATAAGAACCTACAAGCCCTAAATGGTCAAATTTACACAAATAAGTCCCAACACGTACTCGTCACCTCGCGTACACGCCTTCACATGATACAATAAGCACAAATGACTCAAATCCTAAGGGGTAGTTCCCCCACACAAATTTAGGCAATATACTTACATCAAATAAGCTAGACTGCTACTCCAAAATGACCTTCTCGAGTGAAAAAACCTCCGAACGGCTCAAATCTAGCCAAAATAACTTCAAATCATAAATAAAACTCATAGGAGACTATTCTAGAAAATAAAGCTTCGATCTTTAATTAAAACTAAAAAAATCAACCCCCAGGTCCGCACCTCGAAATCCGATGAAATTCACAAAACCAGAACAACCATTTCGATACGAGTTCAGCCATACTAAAATTATTAATTTCTGAGATCAATTCGTCCTTGAGATAATCATTTTACATTTTGAAAGATGTTTACAAAATTTCCCATTTTCCTCAACTCAAACCACTAATTTAATGATACGAACATGGATGGAATCATGAAATATAATAAATTTCGGGTGAAGAACACTTACCCTAATGATTTGCTTGAAACCCCACAAAAAATGCTTAAATCTGAGGCCTACAACTCACGATATGATAAAAATGGCCCAACCTCGATTTTGGAAAAATATATTCTGCTGCCAGCGATTTACACATCACTATCACGAAAATGCATATGCGATCGCCAAATAGTATTGACTATTTCCTAAAGATGTACCACGCGATCGCAAAAAAATTCATGCAATCGTGGAGAAGGGAACAACTACTGCCCCAAGAAATGTACTACTCAAATCGCGAATGAATACATGCGATAGCGAAGGAGGAAAATACCAGCTGCCAAGGCTGCGCTACACGAACGCGAGACAATGAACGCGAATGCGATGGATGAGGATACACACGTACACGCTCACGGACAGAAACATGCAAAAGCGAAGAGGAAAAATGTCCAGCCACCAGAACAGCCTATGCGAACGTGGCTTGAACTTCGGGATCGCGTATAAGGGGACACCATATATCAAATCAGCTATCCAAAACCTGAGGAAATGGACCGTAGCCAATCCGAAACACGCTCGTAGTCCCCGGGACCCCGTCAAAACATACTAAAAAGTTCCATAACCTAACACGGACCCACTCGAGGTCCCAAATTAAAACAAACAACATCTAAACTACGAATCACACCACAAATTCAAATCTTCTAACTTCCTAAACTCGTGCCGAAACATATCAGATCAACCCAGAATGATTCCAAATTTTTCATGCTAGTTCCAAATAACATAATGGAGTTAATCGAACTCTCGGAATCGCATTCGAACCCCGATATCGCCAAAGTCAACTCCCGATCAAACCTCTCAACCTTCCAAAACATCAACTTTCCAATTTTTGCCGAAATTACCCTATGGACCTCCAAATCCAAATTCGGGCGCACGCCTAATTCCAAAATTACCATACAAAGCTATTGGAATCATCAAAATGCAATTTCGGAGCCGTTTACACAAAATTTAAAACTCCGATCAACACTTACCGCTTAAGATTCTAAATCAAGAATCCTTCTTCCAAATTGAGCCCGAATCATCCGAAATCCAAACTCGACCACATACAAAAGTCATAACACATAATAGGAAGCTGGTCGAGACATTAAGTTTCTGAACGAGACGCAAATTCTCAAAATGAATGGCCAGGTCGTTACAGATCCCATTAGAATATGGAACTTTAACGAGTCCTTGAGCCCACTCACGAAATATATGTGTGAGTTATGAATTTCAAGAAATTTTTTGATGAATTCGTATAATGCGGAGAAACGCGTAAGGGAAGTACAATTTCCACAGCTAATCAACTAGCTCGTCAAGTATCCAAAATAGCAAGTCATGTAACTCTATGCGAGTCTAGTCTCATGTTAGAATGTGAAGTAAAGCATTTAAACATGCAAGATTATCTCAAATAGTACAGTTAAAGCATGGCGTGAGACTAAGTCTATCCGGACATAATCAGGAAAGTGTAGCATACACGTGGACACACGTCCCTTATACGTGCGTAGCTCCCACAACATGTAGCAAATAAGAAATATAATACCTACTTGGTAAATTCCCCCTCACAAGGTTAGAAAGGAAACTTACCTCACTCCGATATTTTATAACAGTCTCCAACGCCTGTCTAACACCTCAAATCAATGCCCAACGATCCGAAACTAGTCAAAGTACGTTCAAACCAATAAAAATATGCTCCAATCCTCATAATTTAATAATTTATAACAATTCCAAACTCCGCACGAAAAGTCTACAAAGTCAACCACCTATCACGACCCAAAATCCCTAAGGTCGTGATGGCGCCGGACATCAATGTCAGGCAAGCCAAATCATTAATTAATTGAAATAACTTTGCAATTTTAACATTTATGAAAACATATCCGTTCAATTTATTACATGATAATCAAATAAAAGTCTGTTAATTAAAACAATGGTTTACAGATTACACTTGAGCAATTATATCCCAATACATATCCCAGAACCCGGTGTCACAAGTACATGAGCAATTTCTAAGAATTCAACAATCGTTACAAGCCTATCCGAAATACAACTGGACAAAGAAAATTTAAATGGAATAGATACAATACGAAGGAGACTCTGTCAGCTGCGGATCACCTCAGGATGATGCAGCTTGCCTAAATCTCCGAATCCTCCACATTGTTATAAAAGTACCTGTGCAATAAAAATGCACATCAAGTGTATCATGAGTACAAAAACAACGTATACTCAGTAAGTCACCCGCCTAACCTCGGAGAGGTAGTGATGAGAGGTCGAATTAGACACTCACTATGGTCCAACTATATAATTTATGACAGAATATGGTGAAATACAAAAGACATGTAAGACAATGAGCAACGAATACGTATCAAGTACATAAATCCAGGTAACTACCGAGAATAAACAACAAAGTACACTTTCCTTTTTCCCAAATACATGTCAGGCCAATATCAATAAAACCGTACCAAATTTTCATGCGCACAGAAGGATAAGACAACCAGTCGGGGTCATAAGGAAATATCTAGACACTGAATAGACGTAAAGCTTCACCCGCTCGCGAATCATACCTGCGACTCGGGTTCTGACACATTCATATACAATTTCCATTAAGCTTCCCTCGATCGCGAATCATACCTGCGATTCGAGTGCTGACACACTTATACTAAATATTATAAAGCTTCCCTCGATCGCGAATCATACCTGCGATTCGAGTGCTGACACACTTATACTGAATATTATAAAGTTTCCCCTGCTTGCGAATCATACCTGCGACTCAGGTGCTGACACATTTATACTAAATTACCATAAAGCTTCGCTCGATCGCGATTCATACCTGCGATTCGAGTGCTGACACACTTATACTAAATATTATAAAGCTTCCCTCGATCGCGAATCATACCTACAACTCGGGTGCTGACACATTTATACCACGCGAATCATACCTGCTGACACACTTATACTGAACATTATAAAGCTTCCCCCTCTCGCGAATCATACCTGCGACTCGGGTGCTGACACATTTATACCAAATTACCATAAAGATTCCCTCGATCGCGAATCATATCTGTGATTTGACTGCTGACACACTTATACTGAACATTATAAAGCTTCCCCCTCTCGCGAATCATACCTGCGACTCGGGTGCTGACACATTTATACCAAATTACCATAAAGATTCCCTCGATCGCGAATCATATCTGTGATTTGACTGCTGACACACTTATACTGAACATTATAAAGTTTCCCCCGCTCGCGAATCATACCTACGATTCGGGTGCTGACACATTTCCACACATCAAATCTGTATTTTATCAAGAAAATAGTTTTCTCATGAAAGTGGTAAAATCCTTATTAAAAGAAACATGAAATATAGGTACTAAAATCATTTGTTTTTGAAACTCATTTGTCAAGTTTAATGACATTCCACGATACAACCTAGTCCAGGTACACAAATATCCATAAAGAGATAAATTCTCTTTTTAGAAGATTAACAAGATGAACTGTAGTTTTCTTTTAGATATTCAATTACGTCTTCGATTATATTAGTAGTTTAATCTTACAGGCAGGATTACACGTATAACATGTAAGGCATACTAGTGGGTCCTTGACTACCCGGACATGACATAATATTAGCTACACACGGACTCCCGTCACCTCGTGCATACGTAGCCCCCGAAGATAATAGCGTGTATTGAATTAATTCACCTAGGGGGACGATTCCCCTCACAAAGTTAGAAAGGATACTTACCTCGCTCCGAAATTCCAACACCTTCTTTGAAGCCCCTCTGATGACTACAACGGACGCACAATGCTCCGAAACTACCACATAACGGCAAAGCAATGAAAATCCATCCTAATACTCACAACAAATTTAGATTATATAATTTCCCAACCACGCTCAGGGAAATGACCAAAATTCCTTCTGGCCCACGTGCCCGGAAATCCGAAATTCTCGAAGATACATTCTACCCATAGTCTTACTAAGTCAAATATACAATTTACTCAAATATTCATGCTCAATTCGTGGCTAAAAATCCAAATTTTCCATTTCCTAGGTTTCTTTAAATTTTTCCAAATTCCTACCAATTTTCATGTTCAAATCCATGCAAGATCATATATTTATCTTAGGAATGGGAAGAATTCACTTACCTAGTGATGCTTGCTGAAAACACCCCTCTTGAAGCTCCCAAAATCGCCACACCAAAATGAGAGAAATGAAGAAATGGCCAAAAATCCGTTCTTAAAACACCCCACTGCCTCCAACCATTTTCGCACCTTCGGTGCAATAGTCGCTCTTGCGGCTCCGCACCTGCGGAAATTCAATCGCTGGTGTGGCTCTGACTCAACCCAGCAACTCCCGCTCCTGCGATCCTTCTTCGCACCTGCAATCCCGCAGGTGCGACCAAACTCCCGCACCTGCGGTCCCTCAGCTTCAGACCCAATCTCGCACCTGCGGCGCCCAAGCCGCACCTGCGGCCAAATCCTCGCAGGTGCGGATCACACCAGATGACAACAATCTTCACTCCTTCAAACTTCAATTCTTGATCCGACAACCACCTGGAATCCACCCGAGGCCCCCGGGACCCCGTCCAATTATACCAACATGTCTCAAAACATGACACGGACTTGCTCGAGCCCTCAAATCACATCAAACGATGCCAAAATCACGAATCACACTCAAATCCTATTCTTTATAAACTTAGAATTTTCAACTTCTACATCCGATGCCGAAACTTATGAAATCACACCCGATTGACCTCAAATTTTGCATACAAGTTATATTCAACATTGTAGACCTGCTCCAACTTCCGGAATCGCATTCCAATCTCTATATAAAAACTTCCACTTCCGGTCGGATTTCTCAAAAACCTTCAAATTTCTATCTTCAGCCAAATGACTCCAAAATGACCTACGGACATCCAAATTCACTTCTGATCGCGCTCCCAACTACAGAATCACCATACAGAGCTATTCGCAGACTCGGAATCCCAAATGGACATCAACCTCCCTGATATGCACTTCAAGCCCAAATTCATGAAATCCTCCTAACATGCTAACTTCCACAATATATGCTGAAATGCTCCCGGGTTATCCAAACCCAGAGCCGGACATACACCCAAGTCCGAAATCTTCATACAAACCTGGTGGAACCTTCAAATAATATTTCAGAGGTCGTTTACTCAAAATTCCAATCTTAGTTGATTTCTCCAACTTAAGGCTTCTTAAATGAGATTTTTTTTTCCAAATCAATTCTAAACTTCCTGGAATTCAATTCCGACTATGCCCACGGGTCATAATACCTGAAACAAAGTTGCTCACGACTTCAAACCGTTGAACGACGCACTAGAGCTCAAAACGACCGGTCGAGTCGTTACATTCTCCCCCACTTAAACCGACGTTTGTCCTCGAACGTGCTAAGAACTGCTCTAGAGTTATCTGAAATCACCGGTTAACATTTCGAGCACCTGCTCGTGCTACCACAACCTAGTCGAGCACAATAGCTTGATCTAATCTGGAGATTTCTTCTTTATTCCATATAATTAGCTCATAATTCATTCAAACATCTGAAATTTTCTCTAGCCAGGCCTAGTTCCAATATATAAGCACTGAATCAACTAGCACACGATATACCAGATCATAACTGCATACCCTTGCTGAATCGGCACCATGCACCACATAACTCATCATCTGACCACAATGACGCTCCTTGAANAGTACGAACTGCTTAGACAACAAACCACCCTAACATGACCGACAACCTCACATGATACCACATCGCGCCAATAGGCCATAACTCGAACATGGTAATAAGAAATGACTCAGGACGGAACTATTCAACTCACGCAAATAATATGAATTCTTACCAGAAAATAGAAAATAAAACACAAGAGAATAAATACATATCAACCCTTCTCATCATCACATTGTTGCGGCGTGCAACCCGATCCAAATAACATACCCGTGGCGGCGTGCCACCCGATCCCATCATAAAACTCACATAAGGAAATATACACGGAGTTGAATCGCTCACTATTGCAAATTATTGAATATCGATCACAAGCACGCTAAGTGCATAATACTATCCTGGGGAGACTGATAGAGCCGTATGCAACAAAACTCAAGCACAACTGAGGTGCTATATATATATATATATATATATATATATATATACACATTCTGAATCTCAAGAGCTATACTGCTCATATAATATCCCCACTACGCAGAACCTCAACACACAAGAAATTATCAAAGCTGTTTCACAACTCACACGACATAATCACAATAACACATGAATTTGATGAAGACGGAACAACACCCGTTGTTCTAATACCTTTCCATGAAAAGCGCTCTACTGAAAGGAACATGCCTGACTCATACAGAGTCCAGAATCATATTTAAATCCATCCACAAACATCGAGCCACCTTGCTCGCACCAACTAAGCTAATAGCTTTCGCCCGGGTCGCTATTAACCCACTTTCTCTCATAATACACGAGAACATCCATCATCACCGAGACTAACACCCCATAATCCATAATAAACTGAACCGAACGCCCTTCAGGAGTAAATTCTTAATTAAGCAATATTTTACTTCTTTATAATCAGTCCAAATCTGAAATCCATCAAGTGACTACATGTCACACTTTATACAATCTTTTCGCGGTCATGCTTCCACGACCTTCCACACAAGGCAACTAGTCTGCCCATCCATAATACCGACCACACTAAGGCCGCAAAACACATCAAGAACCCATGACCATGGTACAAAGCCTCTTTCACCGAATATCAATCTCAGGTGACACTGAAGATAACACTAGCTTACTCTGAACTTTCAAATCACTTTGTCTTTCTCTTCCGAGCTCATGACATCCTTATAAACATCGGACCTAAATCTTGATTCTTACTCCCAGTCACATACTGCTTCCTGAACCTAACATACCAACATGAGGTAGCGCAAGAATTCCATCATAACTTCTGAACCACCAATAGGGTGAACACTTCATCATATAGAAACTTTTCATTTGACTCAATTCAAGAGTACCATCTCAACACATGAGTGAATTCCCATTATCACCCAATCATCCAAATCCTTAAGTAGTAGCCTATACCACAATAACCCTTCCGGGGTCCGCCTACACCTGGCAGGCCATAGCACACAAATGCTCCCACATAAAATCTATTACGACGGCCGACAATCCCCGCACACACCGACACAAATCACATGCATAACTAAATCACATCAAGGGAACCGATCGCTGCCGCAAATGTGCCAGTTCAACCATGGCTAATCAATCTATCTTCTTTTAATCATATTCAATTGCCTCAGGAACAATAACCACTTCCTTCAACCCATAGCGAACTCAACCATCACTCATCCTGAGTGACCTTGATTCACGAGACTACGCTGCCCAAATCCCGCAACTCGTCTCATACCCTTCTGATAGTTCTTTTATTCAATCCGGAGTCTATTTCTCTCACTCCTCCAATGCTATCATGCGTGCTGAAACATATCATAGAACATTCCAACCATCCTTCCTTTTTCTCAGAGATTACTCTGCAAAAGCTCGATTCTCGATGATACGGCTGCCTGAAATCCTTAATTGTCGTATTCTTAACTTTTGAACTCACTAGGACCGCTATTGAGAGTCACCCACTCTAACTGGTCCCGAATACAATCAACTCCAAGGCTCTCCTAGCACAGGAAAACCTTTCCAATCAAACACGCGACTAAGTCACTAACCTTACAACTTGCCCATGCCTTAAGCATATGTTCTGAATATTCCAAAGCCTAACCCTGATCCGACAGGGACAACTTTTGCACATATTCATCAAATCCCATGCACAATTACCATTTTACTCCTTTTTCCTTAACTGAAATAACTTACCAAAATGCTGACAATCCTCAACCCCATGCAAAGACAATCCTACAACCCAACTGCAGATGGTGGGACTCCCTCACTTAACCCGAAGCTACTCCTTGCACCACTCTAGACCCTGCTGAGATCCTTCCTCCTTTGATAACACGATCTTGCTCAACCAACCGGTCCAATTCTTCCAAATTCTCTTGCTAGCACTCCCTAAATACTCGAATTCTCTAGCATCATTCACACATTCTATCTCCTACCGACTAGCCACTAGAACCCCTCACAGAAAACCTGCCAAACCCACCATTCCTAACCTATCCCTAGAAAACAACCCACCTGTGGAAATCACCCGCGAATACCTCCCAATGACGCAGAAATGCACGCTCTCTGCGACCTCAATACCCCATCCTACGCCTTGATTCATCTACCAACTTACAAGTCCATCCGCTCCTCATGGACATCCATTAAATGTGCGACAATTTCTCCAAATTCCAAGTTGTGCTGCCGCTCCCCCACTTTGCGGTTGCTCGACTTCCGCTTCTTACACCTGGCCTCATAGAAATGGAACCACCGCCTAGCCTCATTCTAGGATAATTCTTTGCCAACCACATTCTTCAATACTTCTTCTCAATACTCTGACCCTACACAATCGAAGGAACCATAGCACCGACAACCTAACACATTCCATTCAATCAATGACAACGACTACACGTCACAGGTGCATATCCCACCTCACTTGAAGGCACCAAGTCTTACTATCTTATCAACCCCAACCGGGCCATTCATAACCCAAATGCCATTCCCCTGCCGACACAAAAACATTGAAATCTCGAAATCACACTCTGAGAAGACTTCCCTTCAAACCATTCATCTTCCCCAACATACAGGCAAACGTTCTATCATCATATCGACACCGCACGACAATCAATTTCAACCATCATCACTACCCGGTACAACCTTAAGGCTCCCAGAAACACAACTACTGATCTGAAATAACATATTACCCTTTTTGCAGGGCCATAACAACAGCCACGGCCATTTACACATGAAAGCATCTCGAATTACATTCATTGCACCATTTCCATTCCTCAAATTCCTTATCCATAGCAAGCGCTTCGCGACGCCTAAGCTTGAGTAGGAAAGAACATAGGCATAAGCCTCAAAGCAATCAACTCGTACGATGAAGAATCAAGAAGGGAAGTATTCCTAACATCCCTGTAGCCTCTTGAAGATAAGTACACACGTACGGGGACCTAGCGCTCTGATACCATGTTGTCACGGCCCAAAATCCCTGAGGTCGTGATGGCGCCAGACATCAATGTCAGGCAAGACAAATCATTAATTAATTGAAATAACTTTCCGATTTTAACATTTATGAAAACATATTCGTTCACTTTATTACATGATAATCAAATAAAAGTCTGTTAATTAAAATAATGGTTTACAGATTACACTTAAGCAATTATATCCCAATACATATCCCAGAACCCGATGTCACAAGTACATGAGCAATTTCTAAGAATTCAACTATCGTTACAAGCCTATCCAAAATCCAACTGGACAAGGAAATTTAAATGGAATAGATACAGTACGAAGGAGACTCTGTCAGCTGCGGATCGCCTCCGGATGATGCAGCTCGCCTGAGTCTCTGAATCCTCCACATTTCTATGAAACTACCTGTGCAATAAAAATGCACAGCAAGTGTAGCATGAGTACAAAAACAATGTGTACTCAGTAAGTCGCCTGCCTAAACTCAGAGAGGTAGTGACGAGAGGTCGAATTAGACCCTCACTAAGGTCCAACAATATAATTTATGACAGGATATGGTGAAATACAGTAGACATGTAAGACAGTGAGAAGCGAATACGTATCAAGTACAGAAATCCAGGTAACAACCGAGAATAAACAACAAAGTACACTTTCCTTTTTCCCAAATACATGTCAGGCCAATATCAATAAAACCGTACCAAATAGTCATGCGCGCACAAGGATAAGACAACCGGCCGGAGTCATAAGGAAATATCTAGACACTGAATAGACGTAAAGCTTCCCCCGCTTGCGAATCATACCTGTGACTCGGGTTCTGACACATTCATATACAATTTCCATAAAGCTTCCCTAGATCGAGAATCATACCTGCGATTTGAGTGCTGACACATTTATACTGAATATTATAAAGCTTCCCCCTCTCGCGAATCATACCTGCGACTTGGGTGCTGACACATTTATACCAAATTAACATAAAGCTTCCCTCGATCGCGATTCATACCTCCGATTCGAGTGCTGACACACTTATACTAAATATTATAAAGCATCCCCCATTCGCGAATCATACTTGCGACTCGGGTTCTGACACATTTATACCAAATTACCATAAAGCTTCACTCGATCGCGAATCATACCTACGATTCGACTGCTGACACACCTATACTGAACATTATAAAGCTTCCTCCGCTCGCGAATCATACCTGCGACTCGGGTGCTGACACATTTATATCAAATTACCATAAAGATTCCCTTGATCGCGAATCATACCTGTGATTCGAGTACACTTATACTGAACATTATAAAGCTTTCCCCGCTGGCAAATCACACCTGCGATTCGGGTGCTGACACATTTCCACACATCAAATCCGTATTTTATCAAGAAAATAATTTTCTCAGGAAAGTGGTAAAATCCTTATTAAAAGAAACATGAAATATAGGTTTTGAAATCATTTGTTTTTGAAACTCATTTGTCAAGTTTAATGACATTCCACGATACAACCTAGTCCAGGTACACAAATATCCATAGAGAGATAAATTCTGTTTTTAGAAGATTAACAAGATGAATTCTAGTTTTCTTTTAGATATTCAATTACGTCTTCGATTATATTAGCAGTTTAATATTATAGGCAGGATTACAGGTATAACACGCAAGGCATGCTAGTGGGTCCTAGACTACCCGGACATGACATAATAGTAGCTACGCACAGACTCCTGTTACCTTGTGCGTATGTAGCCCCCGAAGATAAGCGTGTATTGAATTAAATCACCTAGGGGGGGCGATTCCCCCTCAAAAAGTAAGAAAGGAGACTTACCTCGCTCTGAAATTCTAACACCGGCTTTCAAGCCCCTCCGATGACTCCAACGGACGCACAAGGCTCCGAAACTACCACATAACAGCAAAGCAATGAAAATCCATCCTAATACTCACAACAAATTCAGATTATATACTTTCCCAATCCCGCTCGGAGAAATGACCAAAATGTCCTGGGGCCCACGTGCCCGGAAATCCGAAATTCTCGAAGATACATTCTACCCATAGCATTACTAACTCAAATATACAATTTACTCAAATATTCATGCTCAATTCGTGGCTAAAAATCAAAATATTCCATTTCCTAGGTTTCTTCAATTTTTCCCAAACTCCTACCAATTTTTATGTTCAAATCCATGCAAGATCACATATTTAACTTTGGAATGGGAAGAATTCACTTACCTAGTGATGCTTGCTGAAAACCCCCCTCTTGAAGCTCCAAAATCGCCACACCAAAATGAGAGAAATGAAGAAATGGCCAAAAATCCGTTCTTAAAACACCCCACTGCCTCCAGCCATTTTCGCACCTGCGGTGCAATAGCCGGTCCTGCGGAAATTCCATCGCAGGTGCGGCTCTAACTCAGGCCAGCAACTCCCGCTCCTGCGATCCCTCTTCGCACCTGCGATCCCGCAGGTGTGACAAAACTCCCACACCGACGGTCCCTCAGCTCCAGACCCAATCTCGCACCAACGGCGCCCAAGCCGCACCTGTGGCTAAATCCTCGCAGGTGCGGATCACACCAGATGACAACAACCTTCACTCCTTCAAACTTCAATTCTTTATCCGACAACCACCCGGAATCCACCCGAGGCCCTCGGGACCCCATCAAATTATACCAACCTGTCCTAAACATGACACGGACTTGATCAAGCCCTCAAATCACATCAAACAACACCGAAATCACGAATCGCACTCAAATCCAATTCTTTAAGAACTTAGAATTTCCAACTTCTACATCCGATGTCGAAACCTATCAAATCACACATGATTGGCCTCAAATTTTGCACACAAGTCATATTCAACATTGCGGACCTGCTCCAACTTCCGGAATCGCATTCCGACCTCGATATCAAAACTTCCACTTCCGGTCGGATTTCTCAAAAACCTTCAAATTTCTATCTTTATTCAAATGACTCCAAAATGACCTATGGACATACAAATTCACTTCTGATTGCGCTCCCAACTGCAGAATCACCATACGGAGCTATTCCCAGACTCGAAATCCCAAATGGACATCAACCTCACTGATATGCACTTCAAGCCTAAATTCATGAAATCCTTCTAAAATTCTAACTTCCACAATATACGCCGAAACGCTCCTGGGTTATCCAAACCCCGAGCCAGACATACACCCAAGTCCGAAATCTTCATACGAACCTGCTAGAACCTTCAAATCCTGATTCGGAGGTCGTTTACTTAAAATTCTAGTTTTAGTTGATTTCTCCAACTTAAAGCTTCTTAAATGAGAATTTTCTTTCCAAATCAATTTTAAACTTCCTGGAATTCAATTCTGACTACGCCCATGGGTCATAATACCTGAAACGAAGTTGTCACGACTTCAAACTGCTGAACGACACGCTAGAGCTCAAAAAGACCGGTCGAGTCGTTACACCACCCTTCCCCATGGGGCCCACATGCCCGAACTTCAAAACTTTTGAAGATAAACATTAACCATAATACCACAATTTCATATATGTAATTTACTCCTAATTCCATGCAAAATTTTGTGGTCAAAATCCAAAAATACCAATTCTAGGTTTTACTTCAAAATCAAATAATTTTCACCAGTATTCATGTTCAAATCTATATATAATTCATGTATTTAACTAACAATGTGTAGAAACCACTTACCTTATGATAGATGAGGAAAAATCTCCTTCAAGATCGCCAACAATCAGCTCCAATAGAGGAAATGAGATAAAAATGAACCCAAAGCCCAATTTGCATTCTCATACACTGCCCATGCATTGCCCTTCGCGATCGCGGTCTAAATACTCGCGATGGCGAAGCAAAACACAACTACTAACCCAAAATGACCTGCGCGATCATGGCCTTCGTGACGCAATCACGATACACAACTAGCCTCACCAACGCGAACGCGGGACGCGTTCGCGTTCCCGAAGACTAATTCTTCCAGCCGGCTTCAACTCTTTGTGAAACCGCATAACCAAACACGAACGCGATGACCCAGTCCAGGAACATACCCGATCACATGTCCTCTCCCGCGAACGTGAAGTACAGTAGGCCCCCAAATCCAAGTTACTCTTCACAATCGCATCTTGCCATCCGTGATCATGATTCACATCAAGGACACCAGAAACCAGTAGTAAAACAAGGAGAATTTGTCCAAAGCCATTCCGAAACACACGCGAGGCCCCTAGGACCCTGTCCGATCACTTTAACAAGTCCCAATACCTTATTCAAATTATCTAAAGGCCTGAAACGCCACGAATAACATCAAAACCACGAATCACGATCAAAATCGTCTCTTAACTTCCAGATATTCAAACTTCACCGAAATTGTCTGAATCACCCATAACCCTCCCAGAATGATGCTAAATTTTACGTACAAGTCACAAATCCCAATTTGAACTTGTTTCAAGGCTCGAAATCCCAAATGAACATCGATAACACCAAAGTCCAATTCAACTCAAACTTAGAAAATTTTAAAACCTTCAAAATGCCAACTTTCAATGATAAGCGTGGAAACGCTCCCGGATAATCCGATACTCAATCCGAATATACGCCCAAGTACAAAATCATCATACGAACCTATTGGGACTCTCAAATCCCGTTCCAAGGTCTTTTACTTAAAATTCAAATCTTGGTCAACTCTTCCAACTTAAAGCTTTTGAATTGAGAATATTAGTTCCAAATCAATTTCGAACTTCCCGAAATTAAATTTAAACTTCAAGTACAAGTCATAATACATAGAGTGAAGCTACTCATGGCCTCAACCCGCTGAATGATGCGCTAGAACTCAAAACGATTGGTCAGGTCGTTACATTCTCCCCCACCTAAACATACGCTTGTCCTCGAACGTGCCAAGAACCATTCCTGAGTTGTCCAAAATCACTGTTTAATACCTCGTGCACATACCCGTGCCACCACAACCCATATGATCACATTAGCTCGAGCCAGACTAAAGATCCTTCCAGCTACTTTAGCGCTTAAGCTTTAGAACCAAATTCAACATCCTGAAGTCTCTACCAGGTCTGATTCTAATGTATGCACATCGTATCAATTTCTACATGCTGCACCAAAACTTGATCATGCACCCATGCTGAAATCACTCCATGCACCACATAAGTCGTATGCCCATAATAACATTCTCTAACCAAAATAGCTGCAATTTCACGAACCTAATGCCTGTAATATACATCATAACACATATAAGCCCTGTTCCAACCATCTCAATACTGCCGCGATGAAAGAAATGTGTAGAAACTCATAACCACCTGCCAAATCAACAATTCATGGAGTCTCTCCGCTTGACAAGTACCATTGCCTCATTAATTAGTGACATTTTTCCCTCTAATATGCATTATACAAATCCAATTGCACTAATTCCAAGTCCACTGACCTCGTCTCAACCAATACAAGTTGTTCGGGCAATAAGCCACCTCAAACACCATCTAAATCTCATCCATGACACGTACAATATATCGTCAATCCGGAACAAACTCCCACAGGTCACAAACAAAGAAATAGAGTTTTTCTTAGACATAGACTCTCATATCAACGACAGTACAAGAATATCCATACTTGATATCAACCTCTGCCCCTTAAATGACTGACACACCACACTTATACGATCCTCCCGTGGGAGATACTCCAACAACCTTCCGCAACAGGTAGTAAAGTCTTCACATTCATGGTAACCAACAGTAATATATCTATAATGCTAATCAACAATCCACAAATCAACACACTGTGCTTCTTTCGCAGGACACCTTTCTCAAGCAACACTAGGATAACGCCAGCATACTATGGACATAAAAAATTTCTCCCTGGCTCTTCCAAGCTAATGACATTCCTGTAAAAACCTTATCACAACCTTGATCTTTCAATTTCCAATTCCACACTGCTCACTGCACCTATTATGTTGTTACGTGAGGGTACAAGAATTTCATCATAAATCCTAACCACCAGTAGAATAAACATTTCATCGGCTAGAAACCTTTTATTTAACTTATTTCAAAAGAAGAATTTCAACACACAACTAACTTATCATAATCGCAGATAACACAACCCTCAATTGTGGCCTAAACCACCATAACTCTTTCGGCGCCCATTACACATAATAAAACCATCATAATCAAATACCTCCAAATTAGTCAAATTACGGAGACTGCCAGGACTACAAGTATAGCCACGAAACACTTGTATATCCTTATCACACCAAAGGAACCGATCATCTATTTAACCATACTGACCCAAACCACTACTAACTGACTCAACCTCTTCCGATTTACTCTTGACGCCTCCAAAGTAATACCCCTTTTCAAGCACATATGGGATCCCAATCGACACTCATCCCGAGTGACCCCAACCCACAAGACCACATCGCCTTAATACCCATAAGCCCTCATGAACTCAATATTAAATCCAACTAAGACACCCGTTTTGAAAGATTTTTTGTGAATCCAAAGTTGTTTTCTTCCATCTTTCTAACACCACCGTAGTCCCCGGTGCTAACATAGAAACACTCCAATTCCCTTCTATAATCCGCTGCAAAACTCAATCCTTAACTACACAACAAAACCAAAAATCCTTAGGCACCGCACTTTAAATCTAGAATCCACTAAAACCATTATTGAGAGTCGCCCGCTCTAAACCAGTCCCAATTATATAACCAAACAACTAGTGCTTCACTAGCACATGAATATTCCAAAGAAATGATCGAATGAACCCTTTCACATGTACACCAAATCCACAAGAAGTATAAAATCCGAGTCATTCCACAACCTCCACATATCAACAAAGTTAAATTTTTCATACATCCGTCAAATTCCTTGCTCGAATTACCCCTGATGATTTCTTCCCTTAGCCATAACTAATCCACCAACGTATCAATAACCAGAAACCTCAAAGGCACATAACCACGTGACCCAACCATAGATGGTACGCTCCCCTACTTAGATTTAAGCCACAATCACATAAATCAAGAACCCACAATGACTTCTCATTCTACCTACCATGATCTCACACTGTTACTCCGCTAAATTTCTCCGAAGCTCTTATTGCACTAATCATAACACATCCAAAATTAGCGATCCTAAATTCACACTACACTTCATAACAGGTGCACCATCTTCCCCACAAGAAATCATACACCTTTAACCTTTTCACAGGAGATAGACCACATGTGTAACCTCATATCTACATCCTCCAACAAGATGACATGACATGAATATAACCATTATGAAATCAGTCAATCTCCCTTGGTCCACACTCATCCGCCAGCCGTAAGAATATATTCATTCATTAACATCAACTGAACATCAAACAATATGCTTAAAACTCATTCACTGTCGTGGCACATAAATAATCTATCACACCCCGACCTCGGGGAGCGCGACCGGTGCTTAACAGAGATAACCCGGCCGAGCAAGCCTGTATAATACCTTCTACCCGAACTCACCCATGACCATGAGATAAGCATGTGAGCAACACTCATTCCTTACCTTATATGACATAGTTTGAAGTGGAACAAGTGATTCAAATACAACATTACTAGTTTGAATTTCCCAACACTAATATACAACCCACACCATGTCTACAGAGCCTCTAATAGATACAAAAGAGTATTATGATAGTGTTGGAAACAAGGCCCCGGCTACACCTCCAAGCATAATACACAAGGGACAAAAGATACACGGCCCCGAAATGAAGGTGGGCTCACCAAATCAGCTGGGAAGAGGGTGTACCGCTATCATGGATCAATGGCGCCTGTTGTGGAACCACCTGCACCCATTATAGATGTAGAGCCCCTAGCAAAGGGGATGTTAGTACATATAAAATAGTACTAGTATGAACAACCTCTCAATAGAACAACTAATAAAATAAGTAAGAACAACCATAGAATCAATGGGATCCTCAAACAATATAAAGTCATCAAGTTAGGAGCAAGATAAAATTTCAAGTAAGTTTTTGTATTTTAGGTTGGGAGATCTTTAGTACCGATACACCATTGTGTCTTTAGCACGGAGTCCGATCACGGCCTGATCGGCTATGCCATCTCACCCAAAGACATCCAATCACAATCACTATCTTATTCACAATCTTAAGCATAGTGTCAAGCACAATCACTACCATGTGTGCGGCATGGTGTCAGATCTTGACCCGATCGCCTAGACCGTCTCACCAAATATTGTGTGGATCGACATCACCCTTTTTGCTAGCAATAATCTCATCTCATTTAAGGGGAATAATCTCATCACACCAATCTCATCCCAAATAAGAGGGATAATAACAATACACTCGTACACCGGCACGTGTAGTTTCACGGTTAGGTTATTTTAGCATACCCTTCCTTGGTGACTAAAGATACTCTCAAATGGTTATTATATAAAGTAATTTCAAGTATTTAATTGTCATTTACTCATTCATTTCATTGGCACTAGAGGCCACAAATGTAATATCATTCTTGGCACGTCGGCCGTATTTCATATTTTATGTTCACCCCTTTCACTTTAAACATCATCATGTATTATCAACAATAAAGCATCTCTAATCACGACTTTTAGTACATATATAAGCAATTAATATTCTTAGACACATTGAGTTTTCTTCCATAATTTGGCATAATAACTAGCAATTTAGACATCATTGAATTCATAATATCCCGACACCTGATAATATTTGAGTACCATGTTGAAGGATAACATAATAGGATAAGAGCATTCATAATACATTTTGAGCATATTTATTTCAACACAGAGTTTATTCGGAAAATCAAATAAGGAACAATTTACGAGAACATTATGAGCCAATCATAATCACCATTTACGAGAACATCATGAGCTTCAACTATACAAGAAGAGTTTATCAGCATACCTCGCTTTGAGCTCTAACAAGTACTACAATGATCCAGAAATTCTAGCAACCTCAATATATTTAGAAACATAACAACAACTGAATCACTATTAGGAAGATACTCGAGGGTTCAACTCATTTGAGCATTTTATCAAACACTAGGTGGGAATTATTATTTCAAGGTCCTCCTATGGTGGATTCCTCCATCCCACAACTCAATATCTACCCTTTTGAGCACCACAACCTTCCCACAACATTGTTGGTACATGCATGCATATATAACACCCCCATACCTCAGAATCACACTCCCCATTACCCACCTTCTACCCCAAACTCGAAATTGAAGACTAGGGTATGGAACCTTACCTCTTGTATGAAGACATAGTGAGCTTTTCTTGTGAATTCTTCAGTACATGAGCGAAGATTTGCGAACCAAGCACTTGGAGCTTCCTCCTCTCACTCGAAAACACTCCTTTTTTTTAAAATATTAGTTTGAACCTTCTAAAATAACCCCCAAGGTTGTTTTATAAAAATGGGTTCGGGTGAAACATTCCAAAACTTAAACTTACAAAGCCGGGTCTGCGATCGCAGACTGTACATCAGAATGACTATGCGGCCCGCAAAGGGGGCCGCGGAAATGGCCCCAAGAATTGGGTAGGTATGGACAGGTTTGTGACTGATCAACTATCCCGCATATTAATTTTACGGTCACATAATGGACCGCAGAACCTCCTTCCGAAGTTTTCTCATGTTGTTTTTGCGATGGATGTGCTTCCCGTGAAACGATTATGTGGCCGCATAGTTTACTGCAAACGAACCTCCAAAATTGGCCCATTTCTTTGCTTCACACTACGGCTGATCTACGACCCGCGGAGTAGTTCTGTGGTTGCATAATGAACCACAGAAATGCCATGTTCTGCAACAATTTTTCTCCATCACCCACCAACGCGTGGCAACAATTTTAGCCAACCTCGGCACCACGAAGCCCCAGGTTCTAGATGAATTTTTATGGGGCCTTACATCCTCCCCCTCTTAAAATCATTCGTCCTCGAATAAGGGTTAAAATCCGCCATTAGCATCCAATGTGGATCAACTATTACTTCATACACCATCAATTCCAAATTTTGAGTAACTCCCAAAATTTCTAAAACTTTTGCTAGGGGCTCCCTTATAACTGGGCCTATCCACTTGTCAGAAAATCCCAGAAACCAATCCTAACAACATAAACAAAATCCAACGATGCAACATAACATGAAAACAACATCAATTGTCGCCTCATAAGAAATATATTACCAAAAAGAAACACCCTTAACATCAACTGTACAAGTGAAAATAAATCATAGAAGGTAAACTCTTAACATTTTCATATAACACAACTTCATAAATACATAGTTATTACAAAAATGAGGGTAATTGTTCTTCGTTTCTTCCTCGGCCTCCCAGGTGGCCTCTTCGACCTGTTGGTTTCTCCATACCACTTTCACAGAGGCAATTCTTAATTTCTCAGCTTAGAATTGCCTATCAAGAATGGAAACTATAATTTTTTCATAAGTCAATTCCTCATTAACCACAACAGTCTTAGCCGGAACAATGAGTGCTGGGTCTCCAACTACTTGCTTCAACATAGACACATGAAACACCGGGTGCACTAAGGACATCTCTAGAGGTAGTTCAAGCTTGTAAGCCACCCGACCAATCCTCTGAATGATTTTGTATGGTCCGACATACCTCGGACTCAACTTCCCTTTCTTACCAAACTTCAATATACCCTTCGTGGGGGAAACCTTCAAGAATACGCATTCATCATCTTTGAACTCCAAATCCCTACGAAGCACATCCGAATAGGAATTCTGACGGCTCTGAGAAGTTTTCAATCGTTCCTCAATGATCTTAACCTTCTACATAGCCTAATGCACGAGGTCTGGTCCTATCATCTCTGCTTCGGCAATCTCGAACCACCCAATGGGAGATCTACATCTCCTAACATATAGAGTTTCGAACGGTGCCATCTAAATGCTAGCATGATAACTAATGTTGTAGGAAAATTCTATGAGTGGCAAATGATCATCCCAACTACCCTTAAAGTCATGAACAGAAGTGTGCAACATATCTTCAAGCGTTTAAATGGTCCACTCAGCCTGCCCGCCGATCTGTGGATGGAAGATTGTACTAAGATTCACCTGAGTACCCAAAAAGCTGCTGAAATTTCTTCCAAAAAATAGATATGAGTTGTGCCCCTCAATCTGACATAATAGGAATTGGAGTGCCATGCAACCTGACTATTTCCTTAATATACGTCTAAGATATTGTTCCATTGTGTCGGTAACCTTAATAGGTAAGATGTGTGCTGATTTTTTGATTCGATCCACAATCACCCAAATCGAGTCAAACTTGTGAGGAGTCCGAGGTAGTACTACCACAAATTCCATATTTATCATCTCCTACTTCCACATTGGAATTTTGATGTTCTGTGCCAACCCACCAGGCCGTTGGTGTTCAGCCTTCATTTGCTGACAATTTGGACATCTTGCCATAAAGTCCCACATTCCTCTTCATATCATTCCACCAGTAGAATTCCTTAAGATCATGATACTTTGGAGAGTTTGGATGCACGAAATACCTAGAAGTGTGAGCCTCGGTCATGATTCTTTCTCGGAGCCCATCTACATTTGGAACACATAATCGCCCTTGGTACCTTAGTGTACCATCACCCATGCCAATAGACAAAGTCATTGTCTTATGTTTATGAATCCCCTCCTCCAATTGTACCAACAATGGATCATCATATTGCTTCTCCTTGACTTCTACAACAGGCGATGATGTAGCGCTATTTTGCATAAGTACCCCTCCTTCACTAGAGTCCACAAGACAAACTCCCAAACTATCCAACCGATGAACCTCCTTGGACAAAGACCTTTGATATGCCTCCAAGTGAGTCAAACTACCCCCAGATTTCCAGTTAAGAGCATCTGCCACAACATTATCCTTCCCTAGATGATAAGGATATTGATGTTATAGTCCTTGAGTAACTCAAGCCATCTTCTCTACCTCAGATTCAATTCCTTCTGTTTGAAAATATATTGAAGGCTCTTATGGTCCGTGAATATATCTACAGGGACCCCATACAAGTATCGACGCCAAATATTCAATGCAAAAAGCATCACCGCAAGCTCTAAGTCATGTGTTGGATAGTTCTTCTTATAATTCTTGAGTTGCTTAGAGGCATAAGCGATCACTTTTCCATGTTGAATCAATACACATCCAAGTCCGTTCCTTGAAGCATCACAATATACCACAAACCCCTCTGTACCCTCTGGTAGGATCAACACTGGTGACGTAGTCAATCTTGATTTCAACTTCTGGAAGCTACTTTCACAAGCATCTGATCATTGGAACTTAACTGACTTCTGCGTCAATTTAGTCAATGGAGAGGCAAGAGTAGAGAACCCCTCCACAAAATTCATGCAGTACCTAGCTAAACCCGAAGAAATTGTGAAACTCTATTGGAGTTGTAGGTCTAGGCTAATTCTTCACCGCTGCAATCTTCTGAGGGTCAACCTTAATTCCTTCTCGAGAGACAAAAATATACAAGAATGTGAAAGATTTAAGAAAACATTCACACTTTGAAAACTTCGCGTACGACTTGTGCTAATATAGAGTCTACAGAACTGCCCTGAGATGATTGACATGGTCCTCTCTACTTCGGGAATATACAAGAATATCTTCAATGAACACTATCACAAATAAGTCAAGAAAAGACTGAAGACTCTATTCATAAGATCCATGAAAGCTAGTGGGGCATTTGTTAGCCAAAAGACATCACCAGAAACTCAAAGTGCCAATCTCGGGTCTTGAAAGCTGTTTTGGAATATCTTGCTCCTTGATCTTCAATTGGTGATACCCAGATCCTAAATCAATTTTGGAGAAGTACTTAGCACATTGCCACTGGTCAAACAAATCATCTATCCTTGACAACATGTACTTATTCTTGATCGTGACCTTGTTGAGCTGCCGATAGTCAATACACATTCTTAGTGACCCATCCTTCTTCTTTACAAAGAGGGATGGTACGCCCCAAGGTGACACACTCGGCCGTATGAAACCCTTATCTAACAAATCCTTCAATTGTCCCTTTATCTTCTTCAATTTTGCTGGTGCTATTTTGTAGGGCGGAATAGATATAGGCTGCATGTATGGCATCACATCAATCTCCCTTTCTGGTTGAATCCCAGGGAGCTTATCAGGAAAGACCTCTGGATATTCATTCACAATTGGCACGGACCCAAGTATAGGTGCCTCAACTCCGGTGTCCGTAACCATGACAAATGATAAATACACCCCTTTTTGATCAATTTTGTGGCCTTAAGGTAGGAAATAAACCTACCATTCGGCACCACATCATACCATTTCTACTCAATAGCTGGCTCATCTTGAAATTCAAACCTAACTGTTCTGGTTCGGCAATCAAGCTGGGAAAAACATGAATAACGCCAGTCCATCCACATTATTACATCAAAATCAACAATCCAGAATTCAATGAGATCGACCATGGTGTCCCTAACGCGCACCGTTATAACACAATCCCTATAAACCCGTGCAGCCACAATAGATTCACCAACCGAAGTAGATACAGAGAACGACTCATGAAGGTGTTCCGATTCTATCCCAAATTCCATAGCAACATAAGGAATGACATATGAAAAAGTGGAACCGAGATCAACAAGGGCATATAAATCATGATATTGGACAGCCAATATACCTGTGACAACATCTAGAAAAGCCTTTAAACTCTGGAGAACCCTCATAGCATAGAAATCATCGGGTCCTCCTGAACTCTGTGTACCACCACTAGCTTTACCATGCCCTGCGGGTGTTGGACTGCCTCGAGCTGGAGGAGGTGCTGCAGATGTAGTAGCTGCAGAACTGGCTGGCTGTTTCGTATCCCTTCCCACACTCTAGTGGGGAAAATCCATCTGAATGTGGCCCCTCAACCCGCACCTATATCATATGGTAGGTCTATGTAGTAAAACCCTAAGTGCATCTTCCCACACCTAGGGAATGTGGGGCTCTTCTGCTGCTAGAATCTCCCACCAGGACGACCCTACTGGTAGGATCCCCAATTGCCTTGACCGCACCTAAATTGGCTCCACTACTGTTGACTGTGCACTGATTGAAGACTGAGCAAAGGACTGGGATGGCCTTGATGGCCCTCCCGTAAATGCTGATCTACAACCCCCACCACCAGATCTACCACCAAAGTTGCCAACAGACCAGACTTTATTGCTGCCCTCTCGCTCCATTATATTCTTCAATTTGTTGTTCTTTGTGGCTTGAGAAAATGCCACCATCTTCCCATAGTTCGTATCATAATTCAAGGAACATGTCGCAGCCTTATTAATAATCAAGGATATGAGGTCATACACAAACCGACACACTCTAGCCTCCTTAGTGGGCAACATGTAAATATCATACTTGGACAGGCGTGCGAATTTCATATGCTACTGCCACACACTAAGGCTACCTTGCCTCAGGCTCTCAAACTCGGTGGCACGACAGCCTTAGTATCGGCAAGCAATAAATGATCAATGAACTCATCGTAAAACTCACTCAACCTCTCCAGAGGGCTCCTCTCCTCCGGGACTCCTCCCACGGCTCAAAGCAAGAATATGCCACCTCTTTCAGGAGGTAGGAAGACAACTCCAGTGCTTCTGTCTCAATAGCACACATAACTCGGAAAGTCTTGTGTATCTCATCAATGAAGTCATGGGGGTCCTCCTCGGGATTAGTACCCGTGAACACTAGAGGATCTAACTGAAGAAACTTGTTCACCCTAGAACTAGCAGAATCCCTTGGTTGACTGGAAGAAGTAGGTGAAACATTCAAATTTGGGCCTGGGAAGTCACTATCTGAGCCAACATCTGTATAGCTTCCCTAAGCCCCCCCCCCCCCCCTCAGAATGACCGGAACGGGAAACTGGGGCTAGAAGGGGAACTGGAATATCAACTGGAAGAATCGATGCACCCCCAACAGGCGTAGGAATTGTTACAATATGAGCAGGAATAGTAGAATCAGGCGATGTAGTAGTTGTGGGATAATCCTCACCCCTTGGGTGCTCACTCGCATCATCAAGTATAGATTCAAATTCCACTCCTAGGGTGGCATTGGCTCCTTATCCAGTTATTTCCTTCTTCCTTAGTGCCATGTATTGAAAAAATAGAGCAATGAACGAGTTAGAGGAAGAATAGTCTTACGATCAAGTCTATCGCACGACCTAGAACATCAAAGAAGGGTGTTATTCCTAAATGCCCAAGTAGCCTCTTACTTATAGATGTGGTCGACAACACACCGATAAGAAGGAATCTACTAGACACAGCTCGAGACATCCTAGGACACTTTAAAACCTTATGCTTTAATACCAAGCTTGTCACGACCCAACCTCGGGGAGCGCGACCGACACTCAACCGAGATAACTCGGTTGAGAAAGCCTATACAATACCTTCTACCCAAACTCACCCATGAATAAAGAGAAAATCTATTTCATTAATTAGACCATGAGAAGATCATGTGAAACACTAATTCATTACCATTAGTTACATCATTTATAAGTCTCAAAATACATACACTTTCATAGTTTGAAGTGGAACAAGTGATTCAAATACAACATTACTAGTTTGACTTTCCTAACACTAATATACAACCCACACCATGTCTACAGAGCCTCTAACATATACAAAGAGTACTATGATAGTGCCGACAATATGGCCCCAGCTATACCTCAAAACACAATACACAAGGGAGAAAAGATACAAGACCCCGGAATGAAGTGTGGCTCACCAAGTCAGTTGGGAAGAGGGTGTACCGCTATCACTGATCAATGTCGCCTGCTGTGGTATCACCTGCATCCATTAAATATGCAGCGCCCCTTGAAAAAGGGATGTTAATACATATGGAATAATACTAATATGAATGACTAAACGCCCTCTCAATAGAACAAGTAATAAAACAAGTAGGAATAACCATAGAATCAATGGGAGACTCAAACAATACAAGGAAATCAAGTTAGGAGCAAGATAAGATTTCAAGTAAATTTTTGTATTTTAGGTTCGGAGATCTTTAGTACCAATAGACCACCATATCTTTAACACAGATCCGATCACTGCCCTATAGGCTAGGCCATCTCACCCAAAGACATTCAATCACTATCTCAAGCACAATTTCAAGCACAATCATCACCATGTGTGCGGCATGGCGTCCGATATTGACTTGATCGGCTAGATCGTCTCACCAAAATATTGTGTGGGTCGACATCACTCTTGTTTCTAGCAATCATCTCATCCCATTTAAGGGGAATATTCTCATCACATCAATCTTATCCCAAATAAGGGAGATAATCACAATCGACTCCTACACCGACACGTGTAGTTTTGGGGTTAGATTATTTCAACCTACCCTTGCTTAGTGCCTAATGATACTCCCAAATGGTTATTATATTAAGTACTTTCTTCTCATTTCATAGTTTCTTTACTCATCTTTTCATTTCATTTGCACCAGTGGACACAAATGCAATTATTCTTGGCACGTTGGCCGTATTTCATATTTTATGTTTATCCGTTGCACTTTTAAAATCATCATGTATTATAAAAAATAAAGCATCTCTAATCATGAATTTTAGTACATATATGAGCAATTAAGAGTCTTAGACATATTGAGTTTTCTTCCACAATTTTGCATAATAAATAGCAATTTAGACATAACTGAATTCATAATATTGCGACACCTGGTCACATTTGACTACAATCTCGAAGGATAACACAATATGATAAGAGCATTCAGAATACATTTTGAACATATATCTTTCAACACAGGGTTTATTCGAAACAGTCAAATTTATAAGGAACAACTCGGAAGATACTCGGGGAGGGGGGNATTTGAGCATTTAATGAAACACTAGGTGGACATTATGATTTCAAGGTCCTCCGATGGTGGATTCTTCCATCCTACAACTCAATATCTACCCTTTTGAGCACAAAAACCTTCCAACAACTTTGTTGGCACATGCATGCACAGATAACACCCCTATACCTAAGAATCACACTTCTCATTACCTATTTTCTACCCCGAACTCGAAATTTAAGACTAGGGTATGGAACCTTACCTCTTGGATTAAGACCTTGTGAGTTTTTCTTGTGAATTCTTGAAGACTTGAGCAAAGATTGGCGAACCAAGCACTTGGGGATTCCTCCTCCTCTCTCTCTAAAACACTCCCCTCTCTCTAAAATATCAGTTTGAACCTTCTAAAATAACCCCCTAGGCTTTTTATACAAAATGGGGTCTGGTGAAATTTTCCAAAACTTAAACTTACGAAGTTAGGTCTGCGGTCGCAGACCGTATTGCGAAATGACTATGCGGCCCGCAAAGGGGACCGCAAAAATGACCCCAAGAATTGGGCAGGTCTGAACAGGTCTACAACTGATCTGCGGTCCACATATCAATTATGCGGTCGCATAATGAACCGAAGAACATCCTTCCACAGTTTTCTACTGTTGGTTCTGCGACAGATGTGCGACCTGCGAAACAATTATGCGGTCGCATAGTTGACCGCAAAACGACCTCCAAAATTTGCCCATTTCTCTACTTCACTCCGCGGCTGATCTGTGGCCTACGGGAAAGTTTTGCGGTCGGTAGAAACACCTTGTTATGCAACAATTTTCCTCCAACTCCAAATTTTTACCGCGAAGAATTTCTACAATCCTCAAACTCATTGGCCCACCTCGGCATCACAAAGTCTCGGTTCTAGGTGAAATTTGTATGTGCCTTACATAAGCACCCTACCACTCACACCAGCACAGCGCGATAACAATGCATGAACATCAAAATACATTGTGTATATCCTCAAAACCGTAGGAATCACAAACACTAGGTTGAAAAGAATAAAAGAGGCCAGTATAGGAAAGTATATATTAAGTCGCAACAATTTAGATTGTCTTACCATGGTCTTGTCGGGATCCTTAATATAATCATCCGCCGCAGCAATGCCAGCATCACATGAAGGGGCCTCCGTGACAGGCGGGGATGAAGCCTTAATAAGGAAATTAATAAAGTTATGGAAAATAAATGGCAAAAGTAAAAACAAATTTATATTTAATACTAATAAAACCATACATGCGCCTGTGATTATGAGCCATAACTCAGCCGACACCCATTGTCTAAATCTCGGGTCGGCCTATCCTCAGCTGCGGTCGATGGGCCTGGGAAGTATGAATCTCAATCCTCTCCGCTACTGTCTGTGCCCGTGATCGATAATGGACCTGACAGGGTCATCCGCGAAGCCCCTGGAGTGAGATGCATACTAAGGCTGTATGATGGCATGCTGCTGGGATACTCGTGCGGCTCATGTAGGTCACCCGACAGATCAGCATCAACATCATCAACAGGGGCCTCCACTCCCCTTCGCTGAGGACCACCTCCTCGCCGCCCACCACGACCCCGTGTGACACCCATGCCTCGCTGGTACTGCTCTAGTGCCACATAAGCAGGGTCGTGTCCCAAGTGTTGGTCCTCTCGAGCTCGCTGCAGTGTCTGGGCACCCACCTCTGCAAGTTGTCGGTCGTAATCGTGCAAAGCGGCTGCTCCCTCGCCGGCATGCTGCTACATCTGCAGTCCCATCTGGTAGACTATATGTAGTCCAATAGCCTACACAACGTATAAAATATAAACTACAAATATTTCACTAAGTTATGATTATATAATTAATAATAACAGAAAACATACCAGGGTCTCGTGCCGCCCGGCGTATGGAACGTACCGACTGCCAGCTTGATGAATGGGATTCCCGACAAAAAGTCGGGTAACGCGGCGGTACCAGGGCATATAGAGCTGAATAGTCTCCATCTGGATCTGTGAAGGGGGAGGCGGAATCAGGTTAGCTCGTTGGCCCCAGGTATGGACCTGCGCCTCTAGCCATGCTACATATGCGTCGTCCACCCTGGAACGACCATCCTGCTGATAATGTGTAGCCTCCCATGTAGGCCCCCTCGGTATATACTGCGGACGGCCAAACTGTCGAAGTACCCGCTCCATGGCATGATACTCCACAATATCAAGGCACATCAGCGAGATGAAAGTGCTCCAAATCAGTCGGTCGGCCGAGCAATAATCGGGCAGACCACCTATCAAGTCTTCATTGTATGGCGTCCAGATGAACTATCAAATAACAACAGAAAACATGAGTATGCGCAAGACATGTGAAGCTATACCAAGTAAGTTTAAGTACACATTTACCTGTGCACCCTCCAACATATCCAACACATCCCTGCAAAGGGGGAGATTATGCCGAGCATCGTAATCTCGTACATATCCACACTGGAGAACCCACCTCCTAGTTATAGGGAGAAACGAAGGTGGTACATCCGGAGGTAATGGTGGTAGAGGTGGCTGCAATTGCAGGAACCGCTCCAGGACCAAACCTAACATACAAAGTTGACGTAAATTTTAAGATAAACTTTGACTAGATAGAATTGGATAAGAATAAACAAAGGTATTCGAATATGTTGTCACCTGTAGAAGCGGAAAAAATCCATATACGTCATGTTGGGTGCCAATGCTCGCCCGGCACAGATGCCTGTACATGTAGACGAGAACAGCAGACCCCCAGTTGTACCGGGGTAAATCATCTAGTAGCTGAAGATGATGAAGAAATCGCAAGCTGACTAGGTTCCCCGAAGTGTTCGGACAAGACCCCACCAAATAGAAGGAGCAACAGCAACCTCGTATATCGGTGAATACATAGATCATCTGTCTCGCCGGTGATGTCGAGGTGCAATATCTCCAAATGTTGTCTAATAGCTGTCAAACTCATGTGACTGGCCCCTGAGTATGCAGTCTCATCCTGTGGCATGAAGCCAGTGAACTGCAGCAGCATGTCCAAATACTGGCCACGCGTCAACTCTCTTATGCCCTGAGGCAATGCAACGTGCAATTCATGTTATGTGTATCAATTTTAATATTTTCATAATTTTGTGTGTTTGTTTTATAAATTAAATAATTAATTTTTATAAATTGGATAGATTATATACCTATGGTTTTCAGGCTTGATATTTGAGGCCCAGTAGCACCAGCCTATCATGAATTATTATGTGTGTCAATTTTACTATTTTCATAATTTTGTGTGTTTGTTTTATAAATTAAATAATTAATTTTTATAAATTGGACAGAGTATATAACTATGGGTTCCGGGCTCGATATTTGAGGCCCAGTAGTACCAAAACCTATCATGAATTGTTATGTGTGTCAATTTTAATGTTTTGATAATTTTGTGTGTTCTGTTTTATAAATTAAATAATTAATTTTTTAAATTGGACAGAGTATATACCTATGAGTTTCAGGCTCGATATTTGAGGCCTAGTAGCACCAACCTATCATGAATTTTTATGTACGACAATTTTAATATTTTCATAATTTTGTGTGTTTGTTTTATAAATTAAATATTTAATTTTTGTAAATTGGACAGAGTTTGTGTTTCATCTATCAGTATAAGAGATACTTAAACTACAGGTATTCTACGCTAAAAGGCTCTACATTTTACTATGCTAAAAAGCTCTATATTTTACTACGCTAAAATGCACTAGTCTTTAAGCAAATAAATAATCTAAACTAAATATAAACAACAAATACATTTTAATCACATAAAATTCACGAAAATACATATAAAACAATAAAAGATATTTATTAACATTTTTATTTAACAAAAATAATAATTTCTCAATCTTTACATATTTTTTTAGAACACTAATTTCTTGGTCCGGATAAATATAACATACTAATTTCGCAAACTAAACACAAAACAACATGAACGTATTGAAGACATCTAATATGCATTATTATACGATTTTCGACATAAACTAAATCGGAATACCTCGATTTATGTTTTTCGAAAAGTCGATTAGTTAAAAATTTGAGTCTGAAACGGTGAAACCGCAACAATACGATGCTTTGCTACGATGTGGGATCTACGTTCTTATCATTTTGTGTGACGGGTGAAGCCCACTATAATTTTTTTGGAGAAAAAATAATGGGGGACCGCTGTTGGGTGGGAGAGGATTTAAGAAATGGGGTTCTGTCGATTTGGGGAAAAGGGGTCATATAAGAAAGGGTATAGCACGGTTTAAAATAGCGTTATACATATATAGAACGGTTATTAAATGTGCTATAAATATCCGTCAAATCAACTATGTATAGCACGGTTTATACATGCTATATATGTATAACGCGGTTTTAAACCGTGCTATATTTTAATGGTCAAAACACCATTAAAGTATATCGCGGTTTAAAATCGCATTATATATATAACATTCACTCTTTTTTTACACACATTTATGTCACACTTGTCCAAAAATATAATATTTAGGCTCCAGACTCGTCTCCAAGCAGCGTGTAAAGGTAGTAATCTAGCTCGTAGATGGCAAAGCCAGTAAGTCGGTCCCATGTTATCACTTCACTATCTCCATATTCGTATCACCAAACCATTAAATTTTATACTAGGTATTGGACTAAGCTTTCCCAAAGACTCTTAAAAGATTCTATCCATATTGGATCAAACTCGTACGATTTTTCTAAAGAGATCTCACACTATTAAAAGTATCCTTACACTTTATATGTAGTTTCGCTTTCATATAAAATTTCAATGTGATACTTTGCTTGCAACCCAATATTCTTCTCTAATTCAAATTGTGTTGTTGTATCAGAAGGATATCTATATTAATTCGATATACTTTAAAGATGCTCTTAATACAATATTAACAATTGCAAAGATGAAATTCAGGAAAATATAACTTATTGATCTCAAAATTAGTTGTATAAAATATATAGAGTTCATCATGTCTAGAAGCACTTTAGAAGGTTTTTGCTAATATTATTATTAATACTTTATTCTGATAAATGATCAAAATACATATTTTCGAGTGTGTTTATATCTCATTTATTATGTGAGTTGTGGAAGATCACATGATCATTAAAGTGAACTATGCTTACTATATGTTTCTTGTGTGTAGGAACGAGTTTGTAAGAAATATGATCAAAATAAGACGCTTTGACGTAAAAAAGAAGACAACAAAAATCTGAGAAAGTGCTATAGAGTGTGCGTCGCCTGAACCATGGAAAGCTGAAGGAGATGGTTGTATCCTGAAAAAGTAAATTATAGACCATAGACGAGAAAGGTGGGGCAAAAAAATAGAGAAAACTGGATCGTGCCAAATGTTGCACAACGCACGAGAACTGGCACATGATTTAGATTTTTTTCCCGAACTTGGAGAGTGAATGTACATCCCATGTAAACCCAACATCGAATAAATATTAAACCATTTATGAATTCTTACACACCATCTAAGAAGGAAATATCACACTCGGCTCAAGGCGAAGGATTTAATACGAGTTTTATCCTTTCTTTTTCCCATTTCTCATTGTTGGTTATGAATTATAGTATTGTATTTCTACATACTATTATGATTAACTAATTATTTCATCTTTGATTTTTATGAAACCTTTTATTGAAAGAATATTTGTTATATTTTAATATAATTGAGCCTTTGAGTTTCTTTACTTGTTCAATTACGTGCTTATTTTAGTTAATTGATGAGCTTTTCATTGATTATTTAATATGTATTGCTTAAGAAAGAATGCATATTTAGATAGTTATTGAATAATGTCACTCGCTAAGTAAATGAGAGATCTATACGACGGTTTTAAAAGTACGAAGCTTTGACATGGTCAGAGTTAGCAGTGAGAAATTACCATCTAGAGTTGTTTGAGAGTTACATTTTGTAAATTATTATGATTGCTCGAGAGAGAATCACGGTAAGTAAAATGTTCATGATCATTATAGAAGAAATTGTAGAGATTATAGGTAACTTAGCGAGATTAATTATGACAGCAGGGAAAATCATTGTCACGACCCAAAATTCTCACATTCGGGACCATGATGGCGCCTAACATTTCACTTATCAGGCAAGCCAACGTTACAGAATCATTAAGCCAATTTTTATTCAATTCAGTAAATAAAGCCAATTAAACTAAAACAAAATAAAACGAGTAAAAAATAATATAAATGCCCATAATATTTACTATAATCCGGATCTGGAGTCACAATTCACGAACTTCGAGGATTTTCTACAAGCAAAGTCTGAAAGAAATACAAATGTTTGAACAAAAGAAACAGTAAAAACAGGGCAAGATAGATGGGAACTTCAAGGTCTATGAACGCCAACATATCTACCTTGAGTCTCTATTGAACCAGTCAGAGCTGCTACGCCTCTCAATCCGCTGGGACCAATCACAAAATCTGCACAAAAAGTGCAGAGTGTAGTATGAGTACGACCGACCCCATGTACTCTGTAAGTGCCGAGCCTAACCTCGACGAAGTAGTGACAAAGCTACGGCGGGTCGCTCACACTACAACCTGTACGCGATATATATAATAAAGACAAAAAGGAAATACAGAGCGAAATAAAGAAGTAAAGTGAAAATAATAGCTACAACTTCAGAAGATAAACCAGCGACGTTCAGAATTATCAATCCTTAAGTTCAAAGAAAGTACCGTAAAACTAACACAACTCAGGGAAATATAAACACATAGGTTGTTGCGGCGCGCAATCCGATCCCATCGTACATTACATAATCCTGTCTTATTTCTTCGTACAATAATGAATATACATATATGCATGTTGCGGCGCACAACCCGATCCCACCATATCACGATCTCAAAATTATAATTCACCATTATTCCACCCGTATTACACCGGTGGCAGCGTGCAACTCGATTCCACCGTAAAGTATAGATTCACCTGTATTCCACCACATCAGTCCACTCTTATTACACCTGTTGCGGCGTGCAACCCGATCCTACCATGTCAATACCAAATACTCAATGTGCATAGTAAAATTTACAATTCAAATCACGGAAAGCCTTTACAATCCATAAATACCAAACTGAATCAAATAGGAAACCTTGCCCAACACGAGAATCTACATAAGTAATACCACACAATGAGACCGGTCCATAAATATACAATTAGAAGGTGCAAATAAACCAACTTGAGCAAATAGCAGGAGATCATGAAATTATGAAAAGATCTAATATCATAAACAGGAGAAGACATTGGTTAACAGGTAGCAGTTAGGCATGGAAACACATTTAGAGCATGTAACAATTTAGACATGGAAAGAGATAGTTAAAGAAAAGCGGAAAAACAAGGAAAATAGATAATTCAGCGGCACATAAGCACTCGTCACCTCACTTATACGCCGCTCACATGAAATTCACATAGCACATAGTCCAAGAGTTCCTAATCCCTCAATTCAAGGTTAGACACAACACTTACCTCGCTCCAAAGACCACTCAATCCTCAACCACAGCTTTGCCTCTCAAACAAGCCTCCTAACCAATACAATCAATGATTTGGGGAAGAAAGGTTCTTTGAAAAATCGCCTATAGGGTTTCTTGTTTTGAAAATTTGAAGAATGATCAAAAATCCCGTCTAAGTCAAGTTTTGATTAGTTGCAGATGTCGCATTTGTGACATGGGATTCGCAAACGCGAACCCCGTAAATTTGAGGAATCCATCACAATTGTGAAAACTCTCACACCTATGCAATCATCGCATTTGCGATGATTTGTTCGCAAATGCAAATATTGACCTTCCGCAATTGAGACCATATTGATCGCAAATGCGATCAAGCCTACCCCAGCCCCACCTCACAAAAGCGAAGAATTGTTCGCAAATGCGAATTCTGCCCTCCACGCCATTACGACCTCTTGATCGCGAATGCAAACTGAAGCAAATGCGAAGTGTTTGCTCGCAAATGCGAGCCTATCAGGAATTGGGAATGTTTGCAAATGCAAACACTGATCTCACAAATGCGAGATAAGAGGGATATCACCAGAAATTGCAGACACCAGTTGAGTTCTATGTCCAAATTCACTCTGTATCATATCCAAAACTTATCCGAGCCCTCGGAGCTCTAAACCAACTATGCACACAAGTCTAAAAACATCATACAAACTTGATCGCTTGATCGAATCACAAAAATAACACCTAGAACTACGAACTGAACACCAAACCACATGAAATTTTCAATAACACATTTAAACTTCTATTTTCACAACCGGACGTTTGAATCACGTCAAACCAACTCCGGTTCTCACCAAATTTGACAGACAAGTCATAAATATGGTATTGGACCTATACCGGGTTTCGGAGCCAAAATACGGACCCGATATCTAAAAAGTCAAACATTGGTCAAATATTTCAAATTCATTAAGCCTTAAACTTTTAAATTTCTACAAAATGCGATAACTTGACTAGGGACTTCCGAATTTGATTTCTGGGATATGCCCATATCCCAAATCAAGATACTAACCCATCGGGACCATCAAAATACGAATCCACGTCCGTTTACTCAAAATGTTGATTGAAGTCAACTCAAATGGATTTCAAGGTAAAATTTCATATTTTTCTCAGTTTTTAACATAAAAGCTTTCCGAAAAGACGCCTGGACTGCGCACACAAATCGAGGAAGGCTAAAATGAGTGTTGATACCCAATTTTTCCTTCGTATTTTTCAAATATGTATATATATATACTTTCAAAATAGTGCACATGCATCATCATTCGACCTACAAGCATTTTTCATAATTGTTTATGATTTTTAAAGGCTTTAAATCAATTTATTTTTGCATTTTATTATATAAATATCCAATAATTATCCTCCAAATTATTTTTTCGATGATCATTTATATCCATATTAGGATTTAAATATTTTATTTACATTTGTTATAAATACATTTGCATTTTTAGGCTAAATTGCACATTTTGCAATAATAGCCCATATGTACTTAAATTACTTTATTTATGCAAAAATAACTTTTCATATTTTTTATAATGTTAAAAAGTTGTTTCTAATAATTTGCATGCACAAATAATATATTTTTTTATTTATCTAATATTTTTGTAAATTATTATTTATTAAAATTGGGTATTTAAAATTCTGGCTGTAATTCTATAACTAATTTGGACCTAAAACTACCCAAACCAACCCAATATGCCTAAGACCAATACCCTAAGCCCAATAACCTACCCATCTATTAAAAATCTGACCCCCAATCTACCTAAATCCTGGCCGTTGATCAAAATGATCAACGACCCACAATTAACGACCCCTTTCCCTTATATCCCTCCTCTTCACCCTATCCCTTATTTCTCTAAAGGCGACGCCCTTTTCCTCCCTCCATGATGAATCCTAACTCTGCTGCCTCACACAGATCCCCCAAAATTCTGGTCCTAATAGGATTCCTTCACTATTCCCTTTCCATTCTAGGGTTCGTCCCTTATTTGGTGCTAGATTCCGGAATAACTTAGGTAATTTCCTAAACATGGCAAGTACCACACTTTGATTCCTTCCAAATCTGTGTTTACCTCTTGAATCTAAACAATCTCGAGTCCAAGTGTGTTATTTGTAATGATTCTTTCATATCTCTCTTGATTCGCACTAAGCCCTAAAGGTTAGGGTTCCAAATCTTCTTTGATTTGAACCTAATCTGGTTCAAACTCTATTTTTTAACATTTTCTACGTCTATATTTGTTCTATTACTTATGGATCTGTTTATTTTTGCCGATTTGTGGCTTACCTAATTTAGGGTTTCAAACCCTTTTACTTTGTTTCCTTTTGAATAATTTCCTATATGTGTTTATTTATGTGCTAATATGTGTTATTTCCCTTTATTGTTTGTTGATTTTGTGTTTTACCCGAAAGTAGGGTTTCAGCCCTTTTCATTTGAACTAATCTGGTTCAATTTCATGTTTCCTTTAAATAATCCATGTCTACATTCATTTTTATGTGTTAATACATGATTCTTTTCCATTATTCTTTGCTGATTTTGGGGTTTACCTAATTTAAGGTTTCCGACCCTTTTTAATTGAACCAAATCTGGTTCGATTGAGTATTCTTTTTTACCATAATCTCTTGTTTGTCCTATATGATTCTTTACCTTATTTCTTACTGGTTTTGTGTATTTTTCACAAAAAATTTAAGGTTCAACCCTACTAATTTAAGCAATGACTTCAGTATTTAAGTGGGAAATTCTTTTAAGGCTAAGAGGATTATTCGAACCCCTCCCCACTCCCCTTTGAAATAAAATTTAGAACTCATATTTTCACTCAAATTCTCGCTAGCAACATTATTCTGTGCTTTTGATTCCTGGCTGGCTGGAAGCCAAGGCCATAAATCCTCAACTGTTTTGCTTCTGTTGGTGACAATTGCTACACTGTTGAATTCCTTCTTTCCTGTTTCATCTTAACTAGTGAGTCTATTGAAGCCTTTGCTATTCCATTATGATTACTTGTTTACTGTGTTACTCTTATTAAACCATGTTACCCTAAATGCTATTACTTATAGTTAAGACATGTTGAACGTAGTATGAATCGATTAATGAAATCTGCCTAACGTTGTGCAATTTAGGACTATCGTTTAGCATTAAACAGGCTTTCATACCTCTTCCTCATGACTGGTTAATTATGTGTGCTTTAATAGACTCATCAGTTTGTTTGTTGAACATGTTACCATGTAATATGTTTGGCTTTGTCTTCACTGTGCTATAACGCCTCTATTAAATTGGCTTAATCAATTCCAGGCCTACTTCTAATCAATGAGTTTTCTTTCTGTGACCTAATTTGTTCTGAAATATTTGTGATCTCTGTGAACATGTTTGTGAATTGGCTTTATTAGCATGTAACGTTGTTAACTCCTAAAACTGGATTAAGTCTGCTTGAGTTCAAATCTGTTTCTATTTGTTTTTGTTCCATGTATGATTCTGTAATCCTCTCCTACTCTCCTAAATCCTCACTCTTTGTTGGCTGAAATCCAAAGCAATATAGATTTTGTCCCCTGGACTTCCTAATGTGAGCATTGCCCAGGGTCCATATAAGACACTCGTGAACTCTGACACACTAGGATTTGGTCCCTAGTCTTCTTTGAACTATTCTGATCATTCTTCTCTAGTGTGAGCACTGCCCTAGGTTCTTGAAGCCCTTGGGAACTCTGACACACTAGAGATTTGGGTTATGTATGCTTATCCTTGAGATACGGGTGAATCATTCACTGTTGGCTATTTTGTATCTATGAACCTGGGCTTTTGGAGCTACAATGAGTTGAAGGTCTGGCATGTCCAGGTGCATTTAGGCCTGCTGCAGGCTTCCTATAGTTTATATACTTTGTAATTCATTCATTAAAGTTTGGTCTGTAGTAATTTGTAATAACAATTGGGGTGTTAGTAAATTGGGAAATGGGTTTATTTTAACAGTTGCATGAGAATGGGTAGAAATCCTGCCTATAGGTGTTCACTTTTTTCATTCTGCTATTGTGTGTTAGATAACATGCCTATAGGTGTTCACTTTGCTCATTCTGATGTTGTGCGTTAGATAACCTACCTATAGGTGTTTAATTTGTCTAGCTTATTATGCTTTTACACGTTAGATACCATGGCTATATGAAATAAATTAACCAAAATCTTGCATTAGGCATCATGATCATATGGTCATTTATATTCTACAAATTTGCATTTTTTAGAAATCATGCCTTTATGGTTAATTTATTGATATGCTATTTTCATAGTTGCCCAACCCGTTTTAATCATCCAGGGTAGGAATCATGTCTATATGGTAATCACCATTTGCGTTAAGCACTAAAATCAGGCTTTAACACTGTCTCGTTGAACACCATGAGAAAGAATGCCTATAGGAACAACTGAGTAATTCTGAATATCTCTCGTTGTTTATCACTGCCAAACACTGAGTAAATCACCTAGATAGCATGTTTATAGGTTTAACCGCTTATGCTTATAATCAGTAGGCAACTGTGCAGTCACTTAGAAATTACCTTGCATAACAACTCACATGATTAAAATCCAGAATCACATAGAAATCATGTTTATAGGGCCTAACAACTTTATTTGTTGAAACTGTCAAAATGCCTAATCAGTTGCATGCTTTTGCTGCCTAAGCGTGGAGGCTAACTTGAGCCCCCCCTCCCCCCTATTTGCTTTTATATGAAAGTCCAACTTGTTTTGTCTATCGCCTAGTTTTACCATTTTTTGAGCAATCTAAATTAAGTCTAGAAACATCCAAAGTAGAGGTCCAAATGCTTCCTGGGACACAGGCAAGGGACGGGTAGTGCACGCATAGGGTACGACTTAGAATTGATTAGAATGCTTTAGGTAAATAACTTAAAGATAGTAATCAGGTAGCAGGAGATGATAGTCTTTGCCTGCTGAATAATATGAGTAACACCCCCGTCTTGGGGGAGTTACGAAGTATTATTTATGTTGCACGGGGTGATTCTTTAGGCTATAAAACTTAGGACCCCCCCCCCTCCCCCATTCCTATTAAAATAACTCCATATCTTCTTCATTAGACTAATTCACATGATTTGAGTTCGGCCGAGACCCACCGTTGTGGACCTCGAGGAGTGCCTAACACCTTCTCCTCGAAGTAAGTTGAGCCCTTACCCAATCTTTAGTGACGCAAACTAGTAAATCCGAGTCATTTGCAATAGGTGTTATGTTAGGTGGCGACTCCCTTTTAATAACCCTTCCTCCATTTTAAATGAGTTGTCAATGTCGAAACCCGATTTCACGATAAAAAGGGAGCGTGACAGCATGACGACTCCGCTGGGGATATCTTTAGGCTCTTATAATAACGTACTTAGTTTGTGTGAATCTCCCTCGATAAGCATGCATTTGTTATTTTATGATTAAATTCGCCATTTATTTGCTACATGCACATCCCCTTCCCTATTCTCCTTTTGTATGCACTTCTTCGTTTAATCTCGTTATATTATGCAAATCATATCTGTTGGCTTCAATCTTTATTTCCTTCCCAATCCCTACCCCTTTTTACCGCTTTATTATTATTATTCCATTATACGAACTAACTCCTTCCTTATTTTTCTTTCTTTTTTGTCTTTACAATTATTAAATATCGTATTTATCTCTTTCATCATGTAAAATACTTGACAAGATGTTATTTCACTTTTTGCATAATTACATGCTATGGATCATATTTCACTCATGTGCAATTAATACCATAGCGTCCTTGATGAGTGTACGCGCTCTTCCTATATTACCATTTTAAATTTGGAAAGGCTTATTTGCGGTAAAACTAGTCCATCAGTGGTGAATTCGACGGTTCCGTGCCTTTCCCTCTCAAGTTGTCTGCTTGAGGCTGCCAGCCTAGACTTCTATAGAAAAACCCTACTCTGATGTTAATTGTGCCATCATGTCTAAACCTAGCATGTGTTAGTATTTTGTCCGCATAATAACTCTCTAAGGAAAGCCTTGTCCAAAACCCATTGGGATTTCCATAATCCCAGCGGGCACATCATGATATGTGCATTATTTGGAGAAACGTGTCAATATGCTAATCATTAATGTGTAAGTAGTCAAATCCGGAGGGGGAAAGGGCTAACTTTATCTGTTTTGCATAAATGAGGCACGAAGTCCCTAGGTTCGGCATGGTCCGAAGAATCTTACCTCTATTGCTAGATTGGTGGGAAAATATCTCGCCAAGCGACAAAAATCATGTGAAAAGAGTTCTCGAAAATTTACCCTCCTTGCTAGACATTCAGCCAAACAATGTACTGATCGAGACCGCTACTATGTTCTGGGATGAAAACAGGGTTGCCTTTCATTTCGGTAATGTAGAGATGAATCCCCTTCTTGAGGAAATAAGATGTTTTGTTGGGCTACCCTGAGACAGCCCTGGTCTGTTGGTACCGAAAAATCGCACTTCTAGGGGGTTCTTAAAATGATGGGTCTTAGAAAGAATGACGAGTTAGACTGCTTGAAGAAGTCCTACATACCTTTCGACTTCCTTTACGAGCGATATGGGCACAACACATCCTACCGTATTTATCATGATGAGTTTGCCATCACTTCCCTGGGTTGGACTCATCGTCAGGTTTTTGTGTTCATCGTCTGTTTTTTAGGTATGATCGTATTTCCAATCCAAGAAGACAGGATTCACACTCGTTTGGCTATGGTCACCAAGAAATTGATGGAAGGGATTGAGGGACAGACTTACAGTATTGTCCCAATATTCGTGGCAGAGATATATCGAGCCATGTACCGCTGCAAAAAAGGATTCTGACATTTTGAGGGTTGCAATTTGTTGCTGCAGATATGGTTGTTGGAGCATCTTCAAAGAGGATAGTACCGTCAGGAATTTCCACAGCGACCATGGAATGACCACATAAATTTCCACCATAAAAAAAGAATGACTTCCATCTCAGACAGGTTTGCACAACCAGAAAACTTTGTGGATTGGGTACACTTCTTTAGCAATCTGATTGATGACAAGGTCCATTGGATGTTCGAGTGGTTCCCTACTAGCGAGTTCATCATCAGGTCCAGGGATGTTCCTCACTTAGTGTTGATCGAGTTGAGGGGTATATATCCTTATGCTCCTATCAGGGTCATGAGACAGGTTGGAAAAAAACAAGCCATACAGCGAGTCTCTAAGATGGTTCATTAGAAAGAAGATTTTAAAAGTGATTGCATTCCATTCAAGTGTGAAGCCCAACACATGTAGCATCTGAAGATTATTGTGGAGAAGGATACCATCAAACCGGAACGATACCATGCCGGTCATGTGTATTTGTACCTATCATGGTTGGATGATGACATAGCGGAAGAAGTCGAGCCAGGGGTCGATCGAGGAAACAAGGTCATAGATAAAGTTGTCGAAGCACAAATGAAATACAAGAGGTTGCGCAACAGAATCCTTCAATCTGAAGCCAGGCATTTTGAACAACAAAAGGTAGACATGGAATCAATCAACGAATGGAAGGAAATTGCTGCAAAGACAACAGAGAGGCTGGAATACTTAGAGCAAGGTCCGATGGAACTTGAGGAAAAGATGAGGAAAAGGATCGTGGATTATCAGAATGCAGAGGGCAACGAAGGAGGACACCTAGCAAGGGCGTATCTGCTGCTGGACATGCACGACCTGGGGAATCTGATCGATGGGGCCAAGAAAGCCAAGCTTGGAGAAGGTCCCTCCGGGACCAAATAGATTAGAGTTATTGTTTAGTTGCTTTTCTAGAGTCGTTTTAGAAAGTGATTGTAATAAGGAAAATGTCATTAGCAACTCCTTTTTGTTATCGTCGTTTTAGAGATTTGACTTATTAATTACATTAATGGAATGAGGCAATTATCGGCATTAAGTTTCTCTAAATCTACGTGTCGCTAGGCCTACCTCAAGCACAATGAGGTCCCCAAAATTAGGACACGAATTTATGATAAATGTTTAAATACTGCAAATATCTTTCCCAAAATTCCCTACTGACTTGTTTACCTTTTTGCTTTTCTTTGTTTTGATTATTCCCACCCCTTAAGGTTGGTTCGTGCATATTGGCATCATCAGCATATCATACCAGATCCAGAGGTCCTCCACCTCCTCCTCCTCCTCCAAGTGATCCTAAAAATAAGGGAAAAGCTAAGATGGATGACATAAGTGGTATCAGGAAAGATAACGCCGCACATGTAGAAAATGTTGAAACTATAGATGGTCGGAGTACTCCGACACAGAATAATTTTGTTCTACGACTGGAGCAGAAAATACTAGAATTGCAAGGGGATTTTGAGCAGGTCCGCAACTTGGCAAACCTCTCCCTCACCTTAAACGTCCCGGATATTAACCAACAGAATGCCCAAAACCCATCACCTCCTCAAAATACACCAAACCAACATCCACAAAATCTTCCCGCACCTCATCAATACGCCACGCCTCCTCAAAATCCTAACCCTCCACCAGCACCAACTCCTCCTCAACACCAACATCTTCCAACTCAGTATCCACAAACCAATACCTACCATACTCCTCAAACTACACCACAACATACTCCCGATCCACAAAATTCAACCAATAACCACCACTACGCCCAAATCCCTGGTATCCACCAAAGTAACCCCATATATGTAGAAACTCTACCTCACCCTACTCAACAAACCCCATACACACCATAATCCTCCGAGAAGGACCTGCTCATCAAGAATATGGCAGAGGAGATTAAGAAGGTCACAAGCCGAGTCCAGGGTGTCGAAGGGGGTAAAGACATTAAGGGTTTGAACTATGAAGATCTGTGTATTCAGCCAAACGTAGAATTACCGAAGGATTACAAAGATCCCAAGTTCGAGATGTTTGACGGAACAGGTGACCCAACGGTGCATTTAAGGACATATTGTGACAAGCTCGTAGGAGTTAGGAAAGATGAGTGAATTCGCATGAAGATGTTCATGAGAAGTCTTAGTGGAGACGCCCTATCTTGGTACATCAGTCCAAATCCCAAGAAGTGGGTTAGCTGGGTAAGCATGCATCGTATTTCATGGACCGGTTCAGGTTTGATATGGAGAATGCACCAGACGTCTTCTACATACAGAATCTCAAGAAGAAGCCAACGGAGAATTTCCGCGAGTATGCTACTCGATGGAGATCAGAAGCCGAAAAAGTAAGGTCGCATTGGAAGAAGAGCAGATGAACAAGTTCTTTGTCCGGGCCTAAGACCCACAATACTATGTAAGGTTAATGGTTATCGAGAATCACAAATTCTCCAAAATCATCAAGCTAGGGGAAAGGATTGAAGAAGGGATCAAGAGCGGAATGGTAACTAATTTCGAGGCATTATAGGCTACGAATAATGCTTTGCAGTCAGGGGGCATATCAAAAAAGAAAGAAGTAGGGGTTCTGATGGTAGCCCAAGGTCCAAAATCTCCTCTTACATACCAAACACCTCCACCTACATACCAACCTTCACCTCCTAGATATCCACAATCCGCCACTGCCTACCACACTTATAACACCTAACCAACATATTATCACTCACCGCCAGCTCGCCAAAACTATTGTAAACCCAGACCAAATTTCAATCGCAGGCCACCCAGACAATGCACCCCTATTACTGAACCCATCAATCAATTATACGAGAGACTGAAAGCTGCTGGATATGTCACCCTTATTCCCGATGTTGCCATGGAAAACTCCTCTTAATGGGTTAATCCAAACAAAACATGTGCCTACCGCTCCAGCATAAAGGGTCATACCATTGATGAATGTCGCACACTGAAAGACAAGATCCAGACGGTAATCGATACCAAGCAAAAGAGGCTGCACCTAATGTCCGCAACAATCCCCTCACGGATCATAGGGATGAGGGAGTAAATGTGATAGAGAGTGATGAAGAATGGGACCCGGAAGGGTCAATTGGGCTTATTCAAGAGGCCCAAAGAAACCTGATGTCACTCTTACTCCTATTGTGGTACAGATATAGCCACATGTCGAAGTCAAAGTAGCCGCACTAACCCCGTTCTAGGTGGAAAAAACATCTGCAGATGTACCTGCTCCATTTGAAGTAGAAGCACCCTTCACTGTGACGGTAGAATCCACGCCGTCCTTTAACTCCAATGGCGTACCCTGGACTATGTTGTAGAAGCCAGGAGGAAAGGGAAAGCAAAAATGGAAGAATCTGGTGCAGCACAAGGGATGACCAGGACTGGTAGAGTTTACACACCCGAGAATTTGGGAGGAACAAGTAAAGAAGCTTCCTCCAAGCATCCCATCATTAAGACCGGCCCAGATGATCTCTAAAGGAAGGTGCAAGCAAGAGAATATTCTGTAGTAGACAATCTGAACAAAACTCCTGCTCAGATATCCATCATATCATTACTGCAGTATTCTGAGGCACATAGTAAGGCCTTGATGAAGGTATTGAATGAAGCTTACGTACCTAACAATATCACCGGTGGGGAGATGGCTAACATGGTAGGGAAAGTATAGGAGAGCCATAACATCACCTATAATGAAGACCACTTCCCACCAGAGGGATTAAGCCATAACAGGGCACTGCACATCACGGTACAATGCGAGGATAAATTCATCGCCAGGGTTTTGATAGACTGAGGTTCCAGTCTCAACATCTGTTCACTAACAATTATGAAAAAGTTGGGTAAATGTTTTCATGAAATACGAGCAGGGACTATGAATGTGAAGGCGTTCGATGGGTCTCAAAGGGCCACAATTGGGGAAACCAATATATAGTTGCAGACGGGCCCGACTTGGTTTGATGTTGAATTTCAAGTGATAGACATATCCGCCTCATACAACCTGCCATTAGAACAACCTTGGATACATGTCGCCGGGTCCCGGGCTTCCACTTTACACCAGGCTGTAAAGTTCGAATGGAATCATTAGGAGTTGATCATTCATGGAGATGGGAGTAATCCCATTTATACCAATCAAACTGTTCCGGTCGTGGAAAATATAAGGAAATTGGGTGGAGAGACTGATCATCGCATCGAGCGCATCAATGCAATTGAGAAAGACAAGTGATGGAGCAGCAAAATAAAAAGCATACTAGCATGGACAGGGTATGAACCAGGTAAAGGTCTAGGGAAGAACCTCCAAGGTATCACCAAACCAATACAGCTAAAACGTCACAGCACGACTTTTGGACTTGGATATGAATACACTTGGCAGGAGTATGACGATTGGTCACCACCATGATGTGGTCTTTATTACCCTCTTGAGCAGTCGGTACCACATTTGAGCCAATCCTTTCATCAGGCTGACATGATGTGGGGATCTGAAGAAGATGAAATTCTAGGTTGCTTAAGGAAGCTATTCTTGGTAGAAGAAGACATAGATTGCAGTGTGAAAGTTGAGGAGGCGGAGGAAGAAGGCCTCATCATCCAGACATTGGAGAAGGGAGTTGTTCTTAGGAACTGGATCGCCACACCATCTAGGGCCCGACGAGTTCCGGGGTAGCATGGCTGCTAGTGTCATTCATTTTGAAAAAAATTCCTCTTGAGCATTTTGTTTAAAAACATTTTTTTTCTTTCCTTTCAGTATTTCTCTTTGGAAAAAATTGTTTGAAGTCATTTAAAATTGCTCTATTTGACATCTTAACGTTTATCGACGGCTTGGCGTTTTAATATTATTATCTTTCATATCTTTCTCACTACAGCATTACTATTTCTTACCTTGATGAACCAACGACTGTGACATGTAATGAGACAATGCAACATAAGGATAGTGACTCGAAAGAGATAGAAGAAGAAGATATGATACCTGAGGAAATCGTCAGAGAAATTGAGAATATTGAGAACAAACCTAACTCCAACCTGGACGAGACTGAGGTAGTCAACTTGGGAGACTCTGAAACCGTCAAAGAAACTCGCATAAACATTCACTTATCACCATCAGAGAAGGAAGAGTACACTCTTTTCCTGAGAGAGTATGAGGATATTTTCGCATGGTCGTATGACGATATGATCGGGTTGAGCACATCCATAGTTGCTCACAAGTTACCTACCAATCCAATGTGTCCACCAGTAAAGCAAAAACTCAGAAAGTTCCAACCAGACATGAGTCTTAAAATCAAGGAAGAAGTCACCAAGCAAATCAAAGTTAAGGTCCTCAAGGTAGTTGAATATCCAACTTGGTTGGCCAACATTGTGCCGGTTCCGAAGAAAGATGGGAAAATCAGGGTGTGTGTCGACTATCAGGATTTAAACAGAGCAAGTCCCAAAGATGATGTCCCACTACCAAATATACACATACTAATCGGCAATTGTGCCAAGCATGAACTCCAATCCTTTGTAGATTGCTTCGCCGGTTATCATCAGATTTAGATGGACGAAGAAGACGCGGAGAAAATAGCTTTCATCACGCCGTGGGGAGTGTACTGTTACAAAATGATGTCGTTTAGTTTAAAGAATGCTGGGGCCACCTACATGAGGGCCATGACAGCCATTTTCCATGACATGATACACAAGGAGATAGAAGTATATGTGGATGATGTCATCATCAAATCCAAGAAGTCCATAGATCACATAGTAGATTTGAGAAAGTTCTTTGACCGGCTGCGGAAGTACAACCTCAAACTGAACCCCGCAAAATGTGCCTTTGGAGTTCCTACCGGAAAATTATTAGGGTTCATTTTTAGCCTCCAAGGAATTTAGTAAGACCCTTCAAAGGTCAAAGATATCTAGGAGTTACCACCACCAAAGAACAAGACAGACGTGATGAGTTTCTTGGGGCGTCTCAACTACATCAGCCACTTCATAGTGCAATCAACTGTAATAGGTGAACCAATTTTCAAAATGCTGAAGAAGGATGCCACCACCGGCTGGACTGAAGACTGGCAGAAGGCTTTTGACAAAATCAAGGAATACCTGTCCACACAACCAGTCCTGGTCCTGCCAGAACCTGGTAGACCACTACTATCTGTATTGGATGGGGCTTTCGGTTG